>JAUPTC010001752.1:0-20853 GCA_030762895.1 Sophora flavescens | reverse complement strand
ACTAACAATCTAAATAAACTAATTAACTAAAAATCAGAAAACTAAAATGTCCAAGGTCACAAATCCACCTACCCAATATGTACACCCAATTGATGATGAGTCCCTCCCTAAATTCAATTACAATGTCAACCGGGACCCCTAAATTCTCCTAAATCCACTTCCGTGCTCATTAGGACGTATTCGATGATTTGAGTTAATTACTTGCTAGGTCTCTTAACCCTAATCTCGAATTCTGTTAATTCATGTTCCCTATATGGTTGCACCAATCTCCTATTCACTCTCGTGCAATATTCGATCGATGATTCTAATTCAAGTTCTAAACGCGAATCGCTGACTAAGCCTCATCACGTTAACAAGTCAATCACGCTAGCATATAATTGACACAATCAAATCAGAATTAGAAAACAAGAATTGAATTAAGGAGAAAGACATACATCATATCGAATTTACATCGCCATGGGTGGCTTCATCGTTCCCTCGGACTAGGGGATTAGTTCCTCATGCTCATAGACAAGCGATCGGACATAATCTCCATAAGAAAAAGGGAGACGCAGCTCCAAAGAGAAAAGAAAATACCCTACGCTACTCTAAACAGTGGAAAACTGCCTTCTAAAGATGGATCCCTCAATTCTGATCTGAACAGCCTTTAAATAAGGATTCCTGATCTGCGCTCGCTCGCGAGGCGAGAAGACTCTCGCGAGGCGAGAATTAAAATTGGCGCGCTTTCAATTTAAACTCTCGCGAGGCGAGCAGCCTCTCGCGGGCGAGTCTTCAATTCTAGGCTGTGACCTTCATCACGGCTGGGCCGTGATGGTCTCTGACTTCCAAGTCTTCGTTCTCTCGCGGGGCGAGCTTCTTCTCGCGGGGCGAGTCTTCAAACCTTAAACTGCCACGGGCGTGGTATTCATCGCGGCTTGGCCGTGATGGTCTCTGTCTTGCTGGTCTTCGCACTCGCGAGGCGAGAGTACACTCACTGGGGCGAGTGTCTCGAATTTCAATTTCCACTATTTCTTTGCTTTCCTTGACTCCCTGAGTTTCACTTATTTAACCTGAAACAACAAAAGCACCCACAAGCGTAATTCTATTCAAAATAACCTAAAAACTACACAAAAGACGCAAAACGAGCCAAAGTCCAACTTAGGAACAAAACAAGGCAAATTTGGGGCGAAAACGAGAGTGAACTCGAATAAATTGGCACATAAACCCTAGTTCATCTAGTCATAAAACTAGATAAGCCAGAGGCTTATCAAAATACCCCAAACTTAAACCTTGCTTGTCCCCAAGCAAGCTTAAAACTCAAAAACGACTCAAGACTTGGCAAGCCTAAAGGAATCAATCGATTTCGCACAAATTTAATGCAACTTTACAAAACAGTTTTTCTCAAATGATCTCCCCCTACATAAATGTAATCCCCACATTCATTTACTTTAAACCATTGAGAACTTCATCATTCATGCAATCATTAGTCAAAGTTGAGGATCAGAGTCACACACAAAAGGAAGATCACCAATTTCAAACAATTACCTTCCTCACAAGGGTATGTAAAATTTCACTCATTCGCTCAATTCGTCAAGGCTTTCAACTTTTTCACTCAATTTCACTTATCAAGAGCACTTCCCATGAATTTGATTTTCATCTCAAAAGTAGTTCCCACGTAAACATGTATGCAACATCATAAGGTCTTTTAAAGGTTGTAATGGGGCCTGGCTGAGGGTAGGATAATGAAGGATATTTAGGCTTGAGTCCCTAGGAACTAAGAGAGCATGAGCATTTGACATACATTCCACTCTAATTCCTTTTTCCATTTTTCATTTGGGCTCGGGTGACTACAGCCTTTTCCTTGCTAATCTTTTTGTTCTGCCCCTTTTCCTTTGGCAATTTTTTTTTTTTTTTTTTGCCTTGGGCCAACCTTTATTTTCTTTTTCTCATCCCAATATGACATATCACCTCGTAGCCACCCCAAACTTAGTTTCTCACAACCTTTCTCTTGCTCATTTCCATGCTCTCCTAATCCTAAGATTGGGTTAACATGGTTTTTCGGATTTTGGCCTCGTAATGTAGGGTCATCAAGAAACAATAGGTCAATTGGGCTCAATTTGGCTAACTAGGGAACATGCATTAGGGATGGTTCATTTCAGGCCAAGTAGTTAATTCAAAGAACATTGCCTAAATCATTTGATGCAACACATAAACATGCAAACCATATAGAGATTCAAGCAAATTCGGGAAAGTGCAACTTAACAAGTGATTCACACATTCAAAAACAGAGTTGGAGGCTCAAATCCTCACCTGGACATTTTGCAAATTGTTTGACCGAGATACGATTCCTAGTGTGTGCACCCCCTCACCCCAAACTTATCATAAATCAAGTAATCACAATAAAATTCTCAAGGTTCAATTTTCAATTTTTAAGTGGGGATCAATTTTCTAATTTCAGAACTTAGGGGAAATCATCAATGGTCAAATAATTCATGCAATCAATCTATGCTCAATCTAATTAAAATCCAACACGCTTGCCGACACGACATTTTATACAAAAACTCTTGATCTTCTCAAATTATTCAAGAGCGACAAACAAAAACACACACAAACATACATAACAGAAGTTAGGAAAGGAGAGGGATACCTAGCTTGGGTTGCCTCCCAAGAAGCGCTTGTTTAACGTCCCGAGCTTGACTTATTAAGAAGCATCCACCTGGATCCCATAGTCTGTGGTACAGGGGCCAAGAGACGCTCATCATATCAAATCCTCCACCCGAATCAAATGGTAATTGGAGTGGAGATCGTAGCAGCAATATGACCTTATCATCAACTCCACCCATCCAGTGTCTGAAAACTCCATTAACCTCTTCAATTATGAACTCACTTCCTCTCGGGTCAAATGGTGTTTTCTCGAGGAAGTGTGTCAGACGAGTGGGAGGGTCTAACTTACCCATGTCCACACATGCATGTAAGCCAACATAGTTATCCAATGCAGAAATTTTCGGTTGCTTGGCAAACCGTGTGGAATCCACTACCACTTCGTCTTTATTTTGATCTATCCCCAAAACCAGATTTTCTTCAAATTGGGCTTCATGTGACTTCTGTACTAACTGCTTGCAAATCTCCTCAGCTTGCGCTTTGAAATTTTGCATCACAGTTTGACATCACACACGCTTGGCTCTTGCCTTGGCCTCGAGGTGGATAGCTCCCCGGGAATATTGTTCTAGAGTAGCTCTCAGCGGTGTTTGCTCCTTCCATTCCCATTCCTCCTCATGCTTCATGATTATACTATAAGCTTGTGCATGAGGGCAATTACGTCCCCAGCGCCAGTGATCTCCCAGGGATATATTAGGCCCAAAGTCATATTTTGTAACACCGTCCAAGGCTGGAAAATAAACAGTCTCCATGATTCGCAATCCGCCTTGAAAGGGTACCTCGCATACAAAACAGGGCCAAGACCAAGTGGGATCAAGAAATAGAGGATAATAATAGAAATTAAAAATAAAATTAAAAATAAAAGTAACTTAACCAAATAATCAAACTTCCCTAAAATCAGAAAAATTGGTTGTGCCAATCCCCGGCAACGGCGCCAAAAACTTGTTGTGACTCCGGCAAGTGTACCGGGTCGTCGCAAGTAATAAAAATAACACGGTAAGTAAATACCGAGGTCGAACTCAAGGATTGGGATACCAATTCGACTAATCCGCGGGAAGTCCGATACGTTCGGTCAAGTTACAGAAAGGTGGTTGAGGAAGAGAGATTAATATCTAAATTCAACTAACAATCTAAATAAACTAATTAACTAAAAATCAGAAAACTAAAATGTCCAAGGTCACAAATCCACCTACCCAATATGTACACCCAATTGATGATGAGTCCCTCCCTAAATTCAATTACAATGTCAACCGGGACCCCTAAATTCTCCTAAATCCACTTCCGTGCTCATTAGGACGTATTCGATGATTTGAGTTAATTACTTGCTAGGTCTCTTAACCCTAATCTCGAATTCTGTTAATTCATGTTCCCTATATGGTTGCACCAATCTCCTATTCACTCTCGTGCAATATTCGATCGATGATTCTAATTCAAGTTCTAAACGCGAATCGCTGACTAAGCCTCATCACGTTAACAAGTCAATCACGCTAGCATATAATTGACACAATCAAATCAGAATTAGAAAACAAGAATTGAATTAAGGAGAAAGACATACATCATATCGAATTTACATCGCCATGGGTGGCTTCATCGTTCCCTCGGACTAGGGGATTAGTTCCTCATGCTCATAGACAAGCGATCGGACATAATCTCCATAAGAAAAAGGGAGACGCAGCTCCAAAGAGAAAAGAAAATACCCTACGCTACTCTAAACAGTGGAAAACTGCCTTCTAAAGATGGATCCCTCAATTCTGATCTGAACAGCCTTTAAATAAGGATTCCTGATCTGCGCTCGCTCGCGAGGCGAGAAGACTCTCGCGAGGCGAGAATTAAAATTGGCGCGCTTTCAATTTAAACTCTCGCGAGGCGAGCAGCCTCTCGCGGGGCGAGTCTTCAATTCTAGGCTGTGACCTTCATCACGGCTGGGCCGTGATGGTCTCTGACTTCCAAGTCTTCGTTCTCTCGCGGGGCGAGCTTCTTCTCGCGGGGCGAGTCTTCAAACCTTAAACTGCCACGGGCGTGGTATTCATCACGGCTTGGCCGTGATGGTCTCTGTCTTGCTGGTCTTCAGACTCTCGCGAGGCGAGTACACTCATGGGCGAGTGTCTCAGAATTTCAATTTCCACTATTTCTTTGCTTTCCTTGACTCCCGGAGTTTCACTTATTTAACCTGAAACAACAAAAGCACCCACAAGCGTAATTCTATTCAAAATAACCTAAAAACTACACAAAAGACGCAAAACGAGCCAAAGTCCAACTTAGGAACAAAACAAGGCAAATTTGGGCGAAAACGAGAGTGAACTCGAATAAATTGGCACATAAACCCTAGTTCATCTAGTCATAAAACTAGATAAGCCAGAGGCTTATCAAAATACCCCAAACTTAAACCTTGCTTGTCCCCAAGCAAGCTTAAAACTCAAAAACGACTCAAGACTTGGCAAGCCTAAAGGAATCAATCGATTTCGCACAAATTTAATGCAACTTTACAAAACAGTTTTTCTCAAATGATCTCCCCCCTACATAAATGTAATCCCCACATTCATTTACTTTAAACCATTGAGAACTTCATCATTCATGCAATCATTAGTCAAAGTTGAGGATCAGAGTCACACACAAAAGGAAGATCACCAATTTCAAACAATTACCTTCCTCACAAGGGTATGTAAAATTTCACTCATTCGCTCAATTCGTCAAGGCTTTCAACTTTTTCACTCAATTTCACTTATCAAGAGCACTTCCCATGAATTTGATTTTCATCTCAAAAGTAGTTCCCACGTAAACATGTATGCAACATCATAAGGTCTTTTAAAGGTTGTAATGGGGCCTGGCTGAGGGTAGGATAATGAAGGATATTTAGGCTTGAGTCCCTAGGAACTAAGAGAGCATGAGCATTTGACATACATTCCACTCTAATTCCTTTTTCCATTTTTCATTTGGGCTCGGGTGACTACAGCCTTTTCCTTGCTAATCTTTTTGTTCTGCCCCTTTTCCTTTGGCAATTTTTTTTTTTTTTTTTGCCTTGGGCCAACCTTTATTTTCTTTTTCTCATCCCAATATGACATATCACCTCGTAGCCACCCCAAACTTAGTTTCTCACAACCTTTCTCTTGCTCATTTCCATGCTCTCCTAATCCTAAGATTGGGTTAACATGGTTTTTCGGATTTTGGCTCGTAATGTAGGGTCATCAAGAAACAATAGGTCAATTGGGCTCAATTTGGCTAACTAGGGAACATGCATTAGGGATGGTTCATTTCAGGCCAAGTAGTTAATTCAAAGAACATTGCCTAAATCATTTGATGCAACACATAAACATGCAAACCATATAGAGATTCAAGCAAATTCGGGAAAGTGCAACTTAACAGTGATTCACACATTCAAAAACAGAGTTGGAGGCTCAAATCCTCACCTGGACATTTTGCAAATTGTTTGACCGAGATACGATTCCTAGTGTGTGCACCCCCTCACCCCAAACTTATCATAAATCAAGTAATCACAATAAAATTCTCAAGGTTCAATTTTCAATTTTTAAGTGGGGATCAATTTTCTAATTTCAGAACTTAGGGGAAATCATCAATGGTCAAATAATTCATGCAATCAATCTATGCTCAATCTAATTAAAATCCAACACGCTTGCCGACACGACATTTTATACAAAAACTCTTGATCTTCTCAAATTATTCAAGAGCGACAAACAAAAACACACACAAACATACATAACAGAAGTTAGGAAAGGAGAGGGATACCTAGCTTGGGTTGCCTCCCAAGAAGCGCTTGTTTAACGTCCCGAGCTTGACTTATTAAGAAGCATCCACCTGGATCCCATAGTCTGTGGTACAGGGGCCAAGAGACGCTCATCATATCAAATCCTCCACCCGAATCAAATGGTAATTGGAGTGGAGATCGTAGCAGCAATATGACCTTATCATCAACTCCACCCATCCAGTGTCTGAAAACTCCATTAACCTCTTCAATTATGAACTCACTTCCTCTCGGGTCAAATGGTGTTTTCTCGAGGAAGTGTGTCAGACGAGTGGGAGGGTCTAACTTACCCATGTCCACACATGCATGTAAGCCAACATAGTTATCCAATGCAGAAATTTTCGGTTGCTTGGCAAACCGTGTGGAATCCACTACCACTTCGTCTTTATTTTGATCTATCCCCAAAACCAGATTTTCTTCAAATTGGGCTTCATGTGACTTCGTACTAACTGCTTGCAAATCTCCTCAGCTTGCGCTTTGAAATTTTGCATCACGGTTTGCATCTTGTCACGCTTGGCTCTTGCCTTGGCCTCGAGGGTGGATAGCTCCTGGGAATATTGTTCTAGAGCAGCTCTCAGCGGTGTTTGCTCCTTCCATTCCCATTCCTCCTCATGCTTCATGATTATACTATAAGCTTGTGCATGAGGGCAATTACGTCCCCAGCGCCAGTGATCTCCCAGGGATATATTAGGCCCAAAGTCATATTTTGTAACACCGTCCAAGGCTGGAAAATAAACAGTCTCCATGATTCGCAATCCGCCTTGAAAGGGTACCTCGCATACAAAACAGGGCCAAGACCAAGTGGGATCAAGAAATAGAGGATAATAATAGAAATTAAAAATAAAATTAAAAATAAAAGTAACTTAACCAAATAATCAAACTTCCCTAAAATCAGAAAAATTGGTTGTGCCAATCCCCGGCAACGGCGCCAAAAACTTGTTGTGACTCCGGCAAGTGTACCGGGTCGTCGCAAGTAATAAAAATAACACGGTAAGTAAATACCGAGGTCGAACTCAAGGATTGGGATACCAATTCGACTAATCCGCGGAAGTCCGATACGTTCGGTCAAAGTTACGAAAAGGTGGTTGAGGAAGAGAGATTAATATCTAAATTCAACTAACAATCTAAATAAACTAATTAACTAAAAATCAGAAAACTAAAATGTCCAAGGTCACAAATCCACCTACCCAATATGTACACCCAATTGATGATGAGTCCCTCCCTAAATTCAATTACAATGTCAACCGGGACCCCTAAATTCTCCTAAATCCACTTCCGTGCTCATTAGGACGTATTCGATGATTTGAGTTAATTACTTGCTAGGTCTCTTAACCCTAATCTCGAATTCGTTAATTCATGTTCCCTATATGGTTGCACCAATCTCCTATTCACTCTGTGCAATATTCGATCGATGATTCTAATTCAAGTTCTAAACGCGAATCGCTGACTAAGCCTCATCACGTTAACAAGTCAATCACGCTAGCATATAATTGACACAATCAAATCAGAATTAGAAAACAAGAATTGAATTAAGGAGAAAGACATACATCATATCGAATTTACATCGCCATGGGTGGCTTCATCGTTCCCTCGGACTAGGGGATTAGTTCCTCATGCTCATAGACAAGCGATCGGACATAATCTCCATAAGAAAAAGGGAGACGCAGCTCCAAAGAGAAAAGAAAATACCCTACGCTACTCTAAACAGTGGAAAACTGCCTTCTAAAGATGGATCCCTCAATTCTGATCTGAACAGCCTTTAAATAAGGATTCCTGATCTGCGCTCGCTCGCGAGGCGAGAAGACTCTCGCGAGGCGAGAATTAAAATTGGCGCGCTTTCAATTTAAACTCTCGCGAGGCGAGCAGCCTCTCGCGGGGCGAGTCTTCAATTCTAGGCTGTGACCTTCATCACGGCTGGGCCGTGATGGTCTCTGACTTCCAAGTCTTCGTTCTCTCGCGGGGCGAGCTTCTTCTCGCGGGGCGAGTCTTCAAACCTTAAACTGCCACGGGCGTGGTATTCATCACGGCTTGGCCGTGATGGTCTCTGTCTTGCTGGTCTTCAGACTCTCGCGAGGCGAGAGTACACTCGCGGGGCGAGTGTCTCAGAATTTCAATTTCCACTATTTCTTTGCTTTCCTTGACTCCCGGAGTTTCACTTATTTAACCTGAAACAACAAAAGCACCCACAAGCGTAATTCTATTCAAAATAACCTAAAAACTACACAAAAGACGCAAAACGAGCCAAAGTCCAACTTAGGAACAAAACAAGGCAAATTTGGGCGAAAACGAGAGTGAACTCGAATAAATTGGCACATAAACCCTAGTTCATCTAGTCATAAAACTAGATAAGCCAGAGGCTTATCACACCGCAGCGCGGACATCAAGTTTTTGGCGCCGTTGCCGGGGACTGTGCCTTTTCGAATCTCAATTCAAATTTTGAATTGATTTTTCTGGACCCTTTTCTTTTTGTTTGATTTTTATTTCTGAAAAAAAAAATCAAAAAAATTCTTTTCCTTCTATTGTATCCATCTCTCTTTGAGTTATATGCAAAGATCCCTAAGTCTTGGGAGCCTTAGTGAGATTGATCCGGAGATCGAGAGGACCTTCCACAGACGTAGAAGACTACAAAGAGAGGGAGAAAGGTTGAGTTCCGTTCCACACATGGCGAATCAACCGGATACAAAACCTTTGAAGGACTACGCAGCCCCAAATGCGAGAGGCTTGCGAACTGGGATTGCAAGGCCAGAGATTGAGGCGGAAAACTATACCATACCACCTATGCTAATCAACATGATTAGGCAACATCAATTCGGAGGATTGCCTTCGGAGCACCCGACCGATCATATAGAAACATTCTTAGAGTTCACCGACCCAATCAGGATTAATGGAGCCTCAGTCGATGTTGTACGTTTGAGACTGTTCCCCTCATCTCTCACTGGAAAGGCGAAGGCCTGGCTAAAGCAAATTCCCGCTAACACTTTGACCACTAGGGACCAACTGGAGCAGGCGTTCTTGGAGAAATTCTTTCCTCCATCCAAGACGGCCTACATAAGAACCCAGATCACCGGCTTCTTTCAGAAAGACGGAGAATCATTATCGGAAGCCTGGGATCGTTACAAGGGACTGCTGGAGTCGTGCCCACATCACGGACTCGAGAGGTGGTTAATAGTGCACACCTTCTATAACGGATTGGACTACTCTTCGAAGGTATCACTAGATTCTGCAGCCGGTGGAGCGTTTATGAATAGGCCTCTCACTGAGGCATTCAACATCATAGAGAATGTCGCCACCAACTACCACCAATGGGGATCCGAAAGAGGTAATAACCCGAACAAGATTTCGGGGGGTAAGTTTGAGGTAAATAGCACAGATCTTATTATGTCAAAAATAGACTCACTTAATAAACGTTTTGATCGGCTTGAAAGAGCTAATGTGAGTGCAATAGGTGCTACTAACCTTGTTTTTGAGATTTGTGGAATGCAGGGACATGACATGATGGAATGCCCACATGGATCCGGCGCTTCAGGTGAACAAGTGAACTCTTGTAACAACTACTATGATACGAACCCGAAGCTGCCCAACTATGCTCCCCCAAATCCCTACAACCAAAGAAGGAACAACCCTTACCTCTCCTACGGCAACTACAGCAACACGCTCAACCATGAGTTCCAAGAGGGTCAAGGTAATAAGAGAACAGCACCGGGGTATCCTCAGGTACAAAGGTCTAAACTCGAGACTTTATTTGAAAGTTTTGTTGAAACTCAGACAAAACATAATGATGAGTTTAGACAACAAGGAAGGGCAGTGAGTGAGGCAATAAAGGATCTAGCATCTAAGGTAGACAACTTAGCAACTCATAACAAGATGCTAGAAACCCAGATTGCCCAACAAGCCATCACGTACTCGAGACCTAAGGGTACATTCCCGGGGCAACCCGAAGCAAATCCCAATGAGCATTGCAATGTCATACACTTGAGGGATGATAAGCTTGGGGTGGGGGTAGCTGAAATGGAGGTGGAACCGGAGGAAGACACGAGCGAAAAGGAAGAGCTTGAACCGAAATACGTCCCTCCACCACCGTACCAACCCCCGATACCTTTCCCACAAAGGTTGGTCAGGAAAAAGCAAGTAGATGTGGAGACTAAAATGCCTACTAAACTGAAAGACCCAGGTAGTTTCTCCATCGCTTGCTCGATCGAACAAGTGCAAATAGACCAAGCCTTGTGTGACTTAGGGGCTAGTGCAAGCTTGATGTCCCTCACTATCATGGAAAGGTTGGGAAGCAAAGAGTTGAGACCATTCAAATTCCCCTTACAAATTGCGGATGGCTCAACTAGGACTCCTCTAGGCATACTAGAGAATGTTCCTGTAAAGGTAGGGAAAATTCTCATCCCTACCGACCTCCTGGTATTGGACATGAAAGGGAATTCTAAATTCCCCATCATTTTAGGAAGGCCATTCTTGGCAACCGCTGGAGCGGTAATAGACGTAAGGAATGGCAAACTCTCTCTAAATGTAGAGGAAGGTAGGGTAAATTTTCAGTTGACTAACTCTTGTAACAACCCTCCTTTTGAGAGCCATGTGTGCAGAATTGATGTAACGTCCCCAGCGGTAGAGAAAGAACTTAGCATGGAAGCAACCCCAAAGATTTGCAGGGCTAATGATGCACCCAGCAGTGGTGAAGTTGGAGTTGCTGTCCATGCGAAAACAAAACTTCCGCCGGGAGGAAGGAAGGCTAGGAAGCTCCGAGAGAAAAGAGCGAAGCGGAAGCATTATTGGCCGTATGAGCAGAAACGGCTTTTTGAAGGAGTTCCTTGGAAGAGAAGTGTGCCTGCACTTCTACGCCCAGCCGACGCCGGTTGACTTGAGGAAGTATGGTCAAGCTTAAGACCATAAATAAGCGCTTCTTGGGAGGCAACCCAAGTTTTCTTTCCCTTTTTTCCTTTTGTTTTTGATTTAACCTCTTGAATAATTTGAGAATATCAAGAGGAAAAAATATCATTAATAGGTTTGTCTACTGTTTTCAGGTTGAGAAAGAGAAGAAGAGCATAAAAAAAAGATAAAGTCATAGGCCATCACGCCCTGGCCGTGACAGTGGTCACGGACGTGATAAGCTATACAAGAGCACAGAAAGGATCACGGCCTAGCCGTGACAACCATCACGGGCGTGATGAGTAGGATGCCAAAGCCAGAGAGCATCACGGCCTAGCCGTGATGTAGATCACGGTCGTGACAGGGCAACTCCTGAGGACAGAATTGATCACGGCCTAGCCGTGATGAGCCTCACGGCCGTGATAAAATTTCCACCCAAGTTTTGACTGGAATGTGAAGCCAACACCCGCTACCGACTCGGTAAGTTGTTCCATTTTTCTCCTCTCTCCGACTTGATTATTTACATTGGAGACAATGTAAGTAATCAAGCTTGGGGTAGGGGTATTTATTTTTGCATTTGCATTGTTGCATTCATATTGCATTCACATAGGCATAGATTGGTATGATCACATTCTATAGATTGCCCCTCACTTAGAACATGCATCCAAATGTAAGAACTTGGTGCCAAATGAATTGAGATAGTGAATTTTGAACCCAATTTTTCATTATTCTTGTGATATGGCTAAAAATGAAATTTCTTGAGATAGTCATTTGATAGTTGATAATTAGCATGTGGTTCCTTACACTTGTGTACCTCACTGATTTTTGAACTACTAAATGTAAGATTTTGAGCCAAAAAGGGGGTATTCACTAAATCTACCCCATTTCTTGTGCTAGAGTGTTGTAATTCCTCATGGACTGTATTTTCTAGAACTTGACTTGAAACCATTTCAAAACTTAAAAATTTCTGAAAACATTTTTGGAAATGATTGAGGCACTAGGTATTTTTCTGGCCTCCCGAGCTTTGAATGATAAATGCTACCCCTTAGTTGCCCAATTTTGAGCCTAAAGATAAAATACTTTTCTTGGTACCATGAATTAATTTGATAAATAATGCTTGGTATGGCACCTTTTAAAGTATTACAAAAAGGGTAATTGGTAGTTGGAAAAAGTATGGGAAGAAAAAAGCTAGAAAGTAATTTCTCTTGAGCTATAAATCTCCCCTTCTCCAAACAAATAAAAATGAAGTAAACAGAAAAAATGGAGAAGGGGATGACAAAGAAAGTGAGAAATGAAAAGAAAAAGAAAAAATGAAAAAGAAAAAAAAAAGAAGAAAGGTGGAAAAAGTAAATCAAAGCCCTCAAAAGGTATTTTAGAAGGTGTCATACTTTGTAATGTTTGATAATCTGTCTAGCCTTCTTGAAATTCCCTTTCTTTGATTTTCCCACCTAATAATAAATCCCATGGCCACATTACAACCAAAGGAAAAGACCTCTTGATTCTTAAGTGTTTTCTTAAATAAAGTAGAGATTTGGTTAATAGTCAAGCCTATGGTAAAATACTTTACTTGAGGAAATGGAGTGAATTGTCATAAACCCTAAAACACTTGAGTGAGGTGAGATGAGTGCCCAAATCAGTGAGGACATGAACTTGAAGAACCTAAGCTTCTAATTGGACTTGAACTAGATTATCTTTTGAGTGCTTATTAAAAATGCCTATTACTTGGATTAGCTTCTAGGGTTCTTGGTTCACTATCCATGCTTTGATTGATTTATCTTATGGCCTGAGTAATTGCTTGAGGACAAGCAAAGTTTTAAGCTTGGGGTGATTTGATGAGTGTGATTTCACCTCATCTTTGTCCATCATTTTGCATGCATTTTTCATGTAGTTTAGGCATTTTTAATTAGATTTTAGGTTAATTTTCCTTTGGAACGGGTAAGGCGGTTTTCGTGTGTTGTTTTGCAGATATCAAGGGTAAATTGCTCAAGATCAACCATGATGAAGTTTGGATGAAGATGGAGCTTTAAAACTGAAGAAAATGAGCCAAACAGAGCCCATCACGGCCATGATCGAGCAAAACTGAAAAAGAAGAAAGGCTGAAGTCAGAGTCTGTCATGGCCTGGCCGTGATAGCCATCACGGCCGTGACCCAAAACCACCACAAGTCAGAGCACATCACGGCCCAGCCGTGAAATTCTTCACGGCCATAACAGAGGGCTCGCGTCGCGAGCATCATTCTCGCCCCGCGAGAGACCGGATTCTGCATTGCAACCAGAAGCAGAGACCGTCACGGCCTGGCCGTGATGGCCATCACGGCCGTGACGCGCATTACTTGGACCTGAAGAAACCGAAATAGATCAGATTTTGAGTTGGTTTGGGACTCTAACTTCCCCATTTCTATAAATATGGACCAAGGCATCAGATACATCGGACATTGGGATCACAATCCATAACAACTAGGACTCTAGGCTTAGATCTCTCTTCTCCTCTTCTCTTCTCTTTTCTGATTTTTACTATGTTGTCAACCCAGCTTGTCATCTCCATGGCAAGACTGGAGTAGTAGTTTGTTTCTAGGGACTAGGGCTCTGCCCGAGGGTTGTAAATGATGTTGAATTGATGTAAAAATCGTTGTTGATTTCATAATTGTTTTAGATCTGATTTCTAGTGTGTTAATCACTCATAAATTTCGGCAACCGTTTATTTACGTAACATAGACGTTCTAAGGAGGAACCTAGCGGTGAACTTAGGATTTCTAGTGTGTTTCACTCGTAAAGTCCAGCGGCCGCTTGTTTGTGAGAAGTGGATGATCTAAGGAGGAACCTAGCGGTGAACTTAGGTTGTTTGCATGACTGAGACATTATAAGGAGGAACCTAGCGGTGAACTTAGGTGTCGGACCTATAGAAGTCAGACTTGGGACTGAAATCACGAGAGTTAGAAGCCGTCCCTCGAGGAGCAACGAGTTGTCACGGAACGCAAAGGGTCCAATCTGGGATTGACTACCACGAGAGTAGGGGTCGGGTCAATTGGGCACGGCTTTTGTAACCCGAGAGGGAGCTTAAGCTATTAGAGGATAAACTCGCCTTCAAGGCAATTTCGGTAATCAACAAAGGTAAATCAGATTAGCAACATTAGGCAGCCTCAAAGGTAACCCAAATCCCTAGGAATCCGTTTAAATCGAAAACCCCAAAAACATTTGTTTTCTGCTCGTCTATCTTTTAATTTCAAATTCAAACCAATTTCAAAACCCTCTCTAAAAAGTCCAGATATAATCGATTCGAAAACCGATTGCGATTCGAGAACACAGTCTCTGTGGGTTCGATATCTTTTATTACTTGACGGCAATCCGGTACACTTGCCGGAATCGCACGCGCGCACCGCAGCGCGGACATCAAGAGCCACTTTCAACGTCGGTTCTATAAACAACCGACGTTAAAAGTGAACCTTTTAACTTCAGTTCTTTTAACAACTGAAGTAAAAGGTGATAAAGTCAGTTCTTTAAACAACTGACGTTAAAAGTGAACCTCTTAACTTCAGTTATTTTAACAACTGAAGTAAAAGGTGATTGATTTTTTTAGTGAGCCACTTTTAACGTCAGTTCTTTAAACAACTGACGTTAAAAGTGAACCTTTTAACTTCAGTTCTTTTAACAACTGAAGTAAAAGGTGATTGATTTTTAGTTAGCCACTTTTAACGTCAGTTCTTTAAACAACTGACGTTAAAAGTGAACTGGTGTCGCGCGTATGCACGCGCGCTCGTGCGAATCCGGCAAGTGTACCGGACTGCCGTCAAGTAATAAAAGATATCGAACCCACAGAGACTGTGTTCTCGAATCGCAATCGGATTTCGAATCGATTAGTTCTGGACAGTTTTAAAGAGGGTTTTGAAATTGGTTTGAATTTGAAATTAAAAGATAGACGAGCAGAAAACAAATGTTTTTGGGATTTTCGATTTAAATGGATTCCTAGGGATTTGGGTTACCTTTGAGGTTGTTTATGTTGCTAACTGATTTACCTTTGTTGATTACCGAAATTGCCTTGAAGGCGAGTTTATCCTCTGATAGCTTAAGCTCCCTCTCGGGTTACAAAAGCTGTGCCCAATTGACCCGACCCCTACTCTCGTGGTAGTCGATCCCAGATTGGACCCTTTGTGTTCCGTGACAACTCGTTGCTCCTCGAGGGACAGCTTCTAACTCTCGTGATTTCAGTCCCAAGTCTGACTTCTACAGGTCTGACACCCAAGTTCACCGCTAGGTTCCTCCTTGAAATGTCTCAGTCATGCAAATAACCTAAGTTCACCGCTAGGTTCCTCCTTGGATCATTCACATCTCACAAACCAGTGGCTGCCGGGCTTTACGAGTGAATCACCCTAGAAATCCTAAGTTCACCGCTAGGTTCCTCCTTAGAACGTCTATGTCACGCAAATAAACGGTTGCCGAAATTTATGAGTGATTAACACACTAGAAATTAGATCTAAAACAATTACAAAATCAACAACGATTTTTACATCAAATCAACATCATTTACAAACCTTGGGCAGAGCCCTAGTCCCTAGAAACAAACTACTACTCCAGTCTTGCCATGGAGATGACAAGCTGGGTTGACAACATAGTAAAAATCAGAAAAGAGAAGAGAAGAGGAGAAGAGAGATCTAAGCCTAGAGTCCTAGTTGTTATGGATGTGATCCAGATGTCATCTGTATCTGATGCCTTGGTCCATATTTATAGAAATGGGGAAGTTAGAGTCCCAAACCAACTCAAAATCTGATCTATTTCGGTTTCTTTAGGTCCAAGTAATGCGCGTCACGGCCGTGATGGCCATCACGGCCTGGCCGTGACGGTCTCTGCCTCTGCCAATTCTGGAAAATTCAATTTCTCGCGACGCGAGATATGTCTCGCGACGCGAGCCCTCAGCTTCATGGCCCGTGATGAATTTCACGGCTGGGCCGTGATGTGCTCTGACTTGTGGTGGTTTTGGGTCACGGCCGTGATGGCTATCACGGCCAGGCCGTGACAGACTCGACTTGACCTTTGTTCTTTTTCAGTTTTGCTCGATCATGGCCGTGATGGGCATCACGGCTAGGCCGTGATGGGCTCTGTTTGGCTCATTTTCTTCAGTTTTAAAGCTCCATCTTCATCCAAACTTCATCATGGTTGATCTTGAGCAATTTACCCTTTATATCTGCAAAACAACACACGAAAACTGCCTTACCCGTTCCAAGGGAAAAGTAACCTAAAATCTAATAAAAATATGCCTAAACTACATGAAAATGCATGCAAAATGATGGACAAAGATGAGGTGGAATCACACTCATCAAATCACCCCAAGCTTAAAACTTTGCTTGTCCTCAAGCAATTACTCAGGCCATAAGATATATCAATCAAAGCATGGATAGTGAACCAAGAACCCTAGAAGCTAATCCAAGTGATAGGCATATTCAATAAGCACTTAAGAGATAATCAAGTTCAAGTCCAATTAGAAGCTTAGGTTCTTCAAGTTCATATTCTCACTGATTTGGGCACTCATCTCACCTCACTCAAGTGTTTTAGGGTTTATTGACAATTCACTCCATTTCCTCAAGGAAAGTATTTTACCATAGGCTTGACTATTAACCAAATCTCTACTTTATTTATGAAAACACTTAAGAATCAAGAGGTCTTTTCCTTTGGTTGTATTGTGGCCATGGGATTTATTGTAAGGTGAGAAAATCAAGGAAAAGGGAATTTCAAGAAGGCTAGACAGATTATCAAACATTACAAAGTATGACACCTTCTAAAATACCTTTTGGGGGCTTTGATTTACTTTTTCCACCTTTCTTTTTTTTTTCTATATTTTTTTTTCTTTTTCATTTCTCACTTTCTTTCGTCATCCCCTTCTCCATTTTTTTTTCTCGTTTATTTCATGTTATATGTTTGGAGAAGGGGAGATTTATAGCTCAAGAGAAATTACTTTCTAGCTTTTTCATCCCATACTTTTTCCAACTACCATTTTGCCCTTTTTGTAATACTTTAAAAGGTGCCATACCAAGCATTATTTATCAAATTAATTCATGGTACCAAGAAAAGTATTTTATCTTTAAGCTCAAAATTGGGCAACTAAGGGGTAGCATTTATCATTCAAAGCTCGGGAGGCCAGAAAAATACCTAGTGCCTCAATCATTTCCAAAGATGTTTTCAAAAATTTTTAAGTTTCAAAATGGTTTCAAGTCAAGTTCTAGAAAATACAGTCCATGAGGAATTAAATCACTCTATCACAAGAAATGGGGTAGATTTAGTGAATACCCCTTTTGGCTCAAAATCTTACATTTAGTAGTTCATAAATCAGTGAGGTACACAAGTCTAAGGAACCACATGCTAATTATCAACTATCAAATGACTATCTCAAGAATTTTTATTTTTAGCCATATCACAAGAATAATGAAAAATTGGGTTCAAAATTCACTATCTCAATTCATTTGGCTCCAAGTTCTCACAATCGGATGCATGTTCTAAGTGAGGGGCAATCTAGAGAATGTGATCATACCAATCTATGCCTATGTGAATGCAATATGAATGCAACAATGCAAATGCAAAAATAAATACCCCCACCACAAGCTTGATTACTTACATTGTCTTCAATGTAAATAATCAAGTCGGAGAGAGGAGAAAAATGGAACAACTTACCGAGTCGGTAGCGGGTGTTGGCTTCACATTCCAGTCAAAACTTGGGTAGAAATTTTATCACGGCCGTGAGGCTCATCACGGCTAGGCGGTGATCGTTTCTGGTCCTCAGGAGTTGCCCTATCACGGCCGTGATCTACATCACGGCCAGGCCGTGATGCTCTCTGGCTTCGGCATCCTACTCATCACGCCCATGATGGTTGTCACGGCTAGGCCGTGATCCTTTCTGTGCTCTTGTATATCTTATCACGGCCATGACCACTGTCACGGCCAGGGCGTGATGGCCTCTGACTTTATCCTTTTTTATGCTCTTCTTCTCTTTCTCAACCTGAAAACACTAGACAAACCTATTAATGATATTTTTTGCCTCTTGATCTTCTCAAATTATTCAAGAGGTTAAATCAAAAACAAAAGGAAAAAGGGAAAGAAAACTTGGGTTGCCTCCCAAGAAGCGCTTATTTATGGTCTTAAGCTTGACCATACTTCCTTAAATCAACCGGGGTCGGCTGGGCGTAGAAGTGCATGCACACTTCTCTTCCAAGGAGCTCCTTCAAATAGTCGTTTCTGCTCATACGGCCAGTAACGCTTCCGCTTTGCTCTTTTCTTTCGGAGCTTCCTAGCCTTCCTTCCTCCCGGCGGAAATTTTGTTTCAGTATGGACAGCAACTCCAATTCCATCACTGCTGGGTGCATCATTAGCCATGCATACCTTCGGAGTTGCTTCCATGTTCAGTTCTTCTTTTACCACTGGAGACGTTGTATCAATTCTGCACACATGGCTCTCAAAAGGAGGGTTGTTATAAGAGTTAGTCAATTGAAAATCGATCCTACCTTCCTCTACAGTTAGAGAGAGCTTCCCATTCCTTACTTCTATTATCGCTCCAGCGATTTGCCAAGAATGGCCTTCCTAAAATGATGGGGAATTCGGAATTCCCTTTCATGTCTAATACCAGGAAGTCGGTAGGGATGAAGAATTTCCCTACCTTCACAGGGACATTCTCTAGTATGCCTAGAGGAGTCCTAGTTGAGCCGTCCGCAAATTGTAAGGAGAATTTGAACGGTCTCAACTCTTTACTTTCCAACCTTTCCATGATAGTGAGGGGCATCAAGCTTGAACTAGCCCCTAAGTCACACAAGGCTTGGTCTATTTGCACTTGTTCGATCGAGCAAGAGATGGAGAAACTACCTGGGTCTTTCAGTTTAGTAGGCATTTTAGTCTCCACATCTACTTGCTTTTTCCTGACCAACCTTTGTGGGAAAGGTATGGGGGGTTGGTACGGTGGTGGAGGGACATACTTTGGTTCTGGCTCTTCTTTTTCGCTCGTGTCCTCCTCCGGTTCCACGTCCATTTCAGCTACCCCCACCCCAAGCTTATCATCCCTTAAGTGTATGACATTACAATGCTCATTGGGATTTGCTTCGGGTTGCCCCGGGAATGTACCCTTAGGTCTTGAGTACGTACTGGCTTGTTGGGCAATCTGTGTTTCTAGCATCTTGTTATGAGTTGCTAAGTTGTCTACCTTAGATGCTAGCTCCTTTATTGCTTCACCCACTGCCCTTCCTTGTTGTCTAAACTCCTCATTCTGTTTTGTCTGAGTTTCAACAAAACTTTCAAATAAAGTCTCGAGTTTAGACCTTTGTACCTGAGGATACCCCGGTGCTGCTCTCTTATTACCTTGACCCTCTTAGAACTCATGGTTGAGCGTGTTGCTGTAGTTGCCGTAGGAGAGGTAAGGGTTGTTCCTTCTTTGGTTGTAGGGATTTGGGGGAGCATAGTTGGGCAGCTTCGGGTTCGTATCATAGTAGTTGTTACAAGAGTTCACTTGTTCACCCGAAGCGCCGGATCCATGAGCGATGCCACGAGGGCATTCCATCATGTCATGTCCCTGCATTCCACAAATCTCACAAATAGGGTTAGTAGCACCTAATGCACTCACATTAGCTCTTTCAAGCCGATCAAAACGTTTATTAAGTGAGTCTATTTTTGACATAATAAGATCTGTGCTATTTACCTCAAACTTACCCCCCGAAATCTTGTTCGGGTTATTACCTCTTTCGGATCCCCATTGGTGGTAGTTGGTGGCGACATTCTCGATGATGTTGAATGCCTCAGTGAGAGGCCTATTCATAAATGCTCCACCGGCTGCAGAATCTAGTGACACCTTCGAAGAGTAGTCCAATCCGTTATAGAAGGTGTGCACTATTAACCACCTCTCGAGTCCGTGATGTGGGCACGACTCCAGCAGTCCCTTGTATCGATCCCAAGCTTCCGATAATGATTCTCCGTCTTTTTGGAAGAAGCCGGTGATCTGGGTTCTTATGTAGGCCGTCTTGGATGGAGGGAAGAATTTCTCCAAGAACGCCTGTTCCAGTTGGTCCCAAGTAGTCAAAGTGTTAGCGGGGATTTGCTTAAGCCAGGCCTTCGCCTTTCCAGTGAGAGATGAGGGGAACAATCTCAAACGCACAACATCGACTGAGGCTCCATTAATCCTGATTGCGTCGGTGAACTCTAAGAATGTTTCTATGTGATCGGTCGGGTCCTCCGAAGGCAATCCTCCGAATTGATGTTGCCTAATCATGTTGATTAGCATGGGTGGTATGGTATAGTTTTCCGCCTCAATCTCTGGCCTTGCAATCCCAGTTCGCAAGCCTCTCGCATTTGGGGCTGCGTAGTCCTTCAAAGGTTTTGTATCCGGTTGATTCGCCATGTGTGGAACGGAACTCAACCTTTCTTCCTCTCTTTGTAGTCTTCTACGTCGGTGGAAGGTCCTCTCGATCTCCGGATCAATCTCACTAAGGCTCCCAAGACTTAGGGATCTTTGCATATAAGTCACAGAGAGATGGATACAATGGAAGGAAAAGATTTTTTTCTGATTTTTGATTTTTGATTTTTTTTTTTAATTTTTTTTTTATTTTAGAAATAAGATCAA
>JAUPTC010001751.1:0-20904 GCA_030762895.1 Sophora flavescens | reverse complement strand
GATCAAACAAGTCCATTTGGGGCCAATAGACCAAAGAAGTACAATTCCTAGTTAGGTCCTATACGCCTAAAAAAGTGCATTTGGCCTTAATTAGGCTCAAATAAGTCAATTTATCTTCAATAGGACCAAAAAGTACAAATTGGCCCAGCTTAGGTCCTATATGACCTAACAAGTCCATTTGTGCCTCATTAGGATCAAACAAGCATTTGCCCGGCTCTACTTAGGTCAAACAAGTCCATTTGGGCTCCAATAGGACCAAAGAAGTACAAATTGGCCCAGCAGGGTCCTATATGACCCAAAAAAGTGCATTTTGGCTTTATTAGGATCAAACAAGTCCATTCGGGCTCCAATAGGACCAAAGAAGTACAATTGGCCTGCTAGGTCCTATATGACCCAAAAAGTGCATTTGGCTCTATTAGGAATCAAACAAGTCCATTTGGGCTCCACTAGGACCAGAAGAAGTCAAATTGGCCCGTTAGGTCCTATAGACCTAAAAAGTCCATTTGGGCTCTATTAGGATCAAACAAGTCTATTTGGGCTCCAATAGACCAAAGAAGTACAATTGGCCCAATTAGGTCCTATATGACCCAAAAAGTCCATTTAGGCTCTATTAGGATCAAACAAGTCCATTGGGCCCAATAGGACCAAAGAAGTACAAATTGGCCCAGCTTAGGGTCCTATATGACCAAGTCCAATTTTGGCTCTATTGGATCAAACAAGTCCATTCGGGCTCTATTAGGCCACCAAGCCCATCCTGG
The DNA here is from genome assembly GCA_030762895.1 of Sophora flavescens. NCBI lineage: Eukaryota > Viridiplantae > Streptophyta > Magnoliopsida > Fabales > Fabaceae > Sophora > Sophora flavescens. Next base: position 20,146 of record JAUPTC010001751.1, on the reverse strand, counting down.
CTCCACTAGACCAAAGAACACAAATTGGCCCAATTAGGTCCCCCATATGACCCAAAAAGTCCATTTGGGCTTCTATTAGGATCAAACAAGTCCATCTTCGGCTCCAATAGACCAAAGAAACACTGGCCTAGTTGAGGGCCTATTGACCTAAAAAGTCCATTTGGGATCTATTAGGTTCAAAAAAGTCCATCTCGGCTCCAATAGGACCAAAGAAGTACAATTGGCCCAATTAGGTCCTATATGACCAAAAATTCCATCTTGCCTATTAGATCAAACAAGTCCATCTGGGCTCCAATAGGACCAGAGAAGTACAAATTGGCCCAGCTTAGGTCCTATATGACCTAAAAAAGTCCATTTGGGCTCTATTTGGATCAAACAAGTCCATTTCACCAATATGGACAAAGAAGTACAAATTGGCCCAGCTTAGGTCCTAAATGACCTAAAAAGTGCATTTTGGCTCTATTGGGATCAAACAAGTCCATTCGGGCTCCAATAGGCCAAAGAAGTACAAATTGGCCCAGTTAGCTTGTGACCTTAAAAGTCCATTTGGGTTCTGGTGTAGATCAAACAAGTCCATTTGGCTCCATTAGATCAAAGAGGCCCATTTGGCTCCAGTAGACCCCGGAAGTACCAATTGGCCAGCCATATGACCAAAAAGTCCTTTCCCTTTGTCCCTCCATTTGGGCCTAACAGACCAAAGAAGTAAAAATTGGCCCAGTAGGTCCTATATGACCCAAAAAGTCCATTTTGCTCTATTAGGATCAAAAAGTCCAATTGGGTTCCTATCTGACCAAAGAAGTACAAATTGGCCCAGTTAGGTCCTATATGACCTAAAAAGTCCATTTGGGCTCTATTAGAACAAACAAGTCCATTTGGGCTCCAATAGACCAAAGAAGTTCAAATTGGCCCAGCAGTGGTCCCATATGGCCTAAAGGTAGGGCTCTATAAACGCCTGGGCTCCAATAGACCAAAGAAGTACAAATTGGCCCAATTAGGTCCTATATGACCTAAAAAGTCCATTTGGGCTCTATTAGGTAAAACACGTCCATTTGGGCTCCAATAGGACCAAAGAAGTACAATTGGCACAAATTAGGTCCTTTATGACCCAAAAGTCCATTCGGGCTCTATTAGGATTAAACAAGTTCATTTGGGCTCCAATAGGACCAAAGAAGTACAAATTGGCCCAGTTAGGTCCTATATGACCTAAAAAGTCCATTTGGGCTCTATTAGGATCAAACAAGTCCATTTGGGCTCCAATAGGACCAAAGAAGTACAAATTGGCCCAGTTAGGTCCTTTATGACCTAAAAAGTCCATTTGGGCTCTATTAGGATCAAACAAGTCCATTTGGGCTCCACTAGGACCAAAGATATACAAATTGACCCAGTTAGGTCCTATATGACCTAAAATGTCCAGTTGGGCTATATTAGGATCAAACAAGTCCATTTGGGCTCTCTTAGGGTCAAACAAGTCCATTTGGGCTCCACTAGGACCAAAGAAGTACAAATTGGCCCAATTAGGTCCTATATGACCTAAAATGTCCAGTTGGGCTCTATTAGCATCAAACAACTCCATTTGGGCACCAATGGACCAAAGAAGTACAAATTGGCCCAGTTAGGTCCTATATGACCTAAAACGTCCATTTGGGTTCTATTAGGATCAAACAAGTCCATTTGGGCTCCAATAGGACCAAAGAAGTACAAATTGGCCCAGTTAGGTCCTATGGGCTCTATTAGGATCAAACAAGTCCATTTGTGCTCCTATAGGAGCAAAGAAGTACAAATTGGCCCAGTTAGGTCCTATATGACCTTAAATGTCCAGTTGAGCTCTATTAGGATCAAACAAGTCCATTTGGGCTCCAATAGGACCAAAGAAGTACAAATTGTTCCAGTTAGGTCCTATATGACCTAAAAAGTGTATTTTGGCTCTATTAGGATGCAACAAGTCCATTTGGGCTCCAATAGGACCAAAGAAGTACAAATTGGCCCAGTTAGGTCCTATATGACCTAAAAAGTGCATTTTGTCTCTATTATGATCAAACAAGTCCATTTGGGCACCAATAGGACCAAAGAAGTACAAATTGGCCCAGTTAGGTCCTTTATGACCTAACAAGTGCATTCTGGCGCACGGTCAAAAAAGGCGAGTGGTTTACAAAATATGTAGCTAAGAAGTCGAATTGGCTCATAGGGCTTGGATGACATAAAAAGTCATTTTGGGTCTTTAGAGAGTTGGTTTGTTGAATGATTCAATTTAAAAGAAAGCAATAAAAATATGTGATTATCAAAATTAAACATGAATCTACTGCTTATGACCAAACATGTCCATAACCTTGGCAACAAGTGTATTAAACCCCTAAACCTGCAAGACCACTAACCTTGGCAACAAGGGTAGGACCAAAGAAGTACAATTGGCCATTCGGTAGGACCAAAGAAGTACAATTGGGCCCAGCGCAATGGCCCAAGACCCATAGTCGATTTGGGCTTTATTAGGATCAAACAAGTGCATTTGGGCTCCATTAGGACCAAACAAGTACAAATTGGCCCAGTTAGGTCCTATATGACCTAAAAAGTCCATTTGGGCTCTATTAGGATCAAACTGGTCCATTTGGGCTCCATTAGGACCAAAGAAGTACAAATTGGCCCAGTTAGGTCCTATATGACCTAAAAAGTCCATTTGGGCTCTATTAGGATCAAACAAGTCCATTTGGGCTCTATTAGGACCAAAGAAGTACAAATTGACCCAGTTAGGTCCTATATGACCCAAAAAGTCCATTTGGGCTCTATTAGGATCAAACAAGTCCATTTGGGCTCTATTAGGACCAAAGAAGTACAAATATTGCCCCAGTTAGGTCCTATATGACCTAAAAAGTCCATTTGGGCTCTATTAGGATCAAACAAGTCCATTTGGGCTCTATTAGGACCAAAGAAGTACAAATATTGCCCCAGTTAGGTCCTATATGACCTAAAAAGTCCATTTGGGCTCTATTAGGATCAAACAAGTCCATTTGGGCTCCACTAGGACCAAAGATATACAAATTGACCCAGTTAGGTCCTATATGTATGACCAAACAAGTCCATTTGGGCTCTCTTAGGGTCAAACAAGTCCATTTGGGCTCCACTAGGACCAAAGAAGTACAAATTGGCCCAATTAGGTCCTATATGACCTAAAATGTCCAGTTGGGCTCTATTAGCATCAAACAACTCCATTTGGGCTCCAATGGACCAAAGAAGTACAAATTGGCCCAGTTACTTCCTATATGACCTAAAACGTCCATTTGGGTTCTATTAGGATCAAACAAGTCCATTTGGGCTCCAATAGGACCAAAGAAGTACAAATTGGCCCAGTTAGGTCCTATGGGCTCTATTAGGATCAAACAAGTCCATTTGTGCTCCAATAGGAGCAAAGAAGTACAAATTGGCCCAGTTAGGTCCTATATGACCTTAAATGTCCAGTTGAGCTCTATTAGGATCAAACAAGTCCATTTGGGCTCCAATAGGACCAAAGAAGTACAAATTGGCCCAGTTAGGTCCTATATGACCTAAAAAGTCCATTTGGGCTCTATTAGGATCAAACAAGTCCATTTGGGCTCCATTAGGACCAAAGATGTACAAATTGGCCCAGTTAGGTCCTATATGACCTAAAAAGTCCATTTGGGCTCTATTAGGATCAAACAAGTCCATTTGGGCTCCAATAGGACCAAAGAAGTACAAATTGGCACAGTTAGGTCCTTTATGACCTAATAAGTCCATTTGGGCTCTAGTAGGATCAAACAAGTCCATCTGGGCTCTATTATGGTCAAACAAGTCCATTTGGGCTCCATTAGGACCAAAGAAGTACAAATTGGCCCAATTAGGTCCTATATGACCTAAAAAGTCCATTTGGGCTCTATTAGGATCAAACAAGTCTATTTGGGCTCCAATAGGACCAAAGAAGTACAAATTGGCACAGTTAGGTCCTTTATTACCTAACAAGTCCATTTGGGCTCAATTAGGATCAAACAAGTCCATCTGGGCTCTATTAGGGTCAAACAAGTCCATTTGGGCTCCATTAGGACCAAAGAAGTACAAATTGGTCCAATTAGGTCCTATATGACCTAAAAAGTCCATTTGGGCTCTATTAGGATCAAACAAGTCTATTTGGGCTCCAATAGGACCAAAGAAGTACAAATTGGCACAGTTAGGTCCTTTATGACCTAACAAGTCCATTTGGGCTCTATTAGGATCAAACAAGTCTATCTGGGCTCTATTAGGGTCAAACAAGTCCATTTGGGCTCCATTAGGACCAAAGAAGTACAAATTGGCCCAGTTAGGTCCTATATGACCTAAAAAGTCCATTTGGGCTCTATTATGATCAAACAAGTCCATTTGGGCTCCAATAGGACCAAAGAAGTATAAATTGACCCAGCTAGGTCCTATATGACCTAAAAAGTGCATTTTGGCTCTTAGGATCAAACAAGTCGATTTGGGCTCCAATAGGACCAAAGAAGTACAAATTAGCCCAGATAGATCCTATATGACCTAAAAACTCCATTTGGGCTCTATTAGGATCAAACAAGTCCATTTGGGCCGATAGGGGCGATTGGCCCAACTAGGTCCTAACAAGTCGATTTGGGCTCTACTAGGATCAAAGAAGTCCATTTGGGCTCCATTAGGACCAAAGAATTACAAATTGGCACAATTAGGTCCTTTATGACCTAACAAGTCCATTTGGGCTCTATTAGGATTAAACAAGTCCATTTGGGCTCTATTTGGGCTCCATTGGGACCAAAGAAGTACAAATTGGCCCAGTTAGGTCCTATATGACCTAAAAAGTCCATTTGGGCTCTATTAGGATCAAACAAGTCAATTTGGGCTCTATTTGGACCAAAGAAGTACAAATTGACCCAGTTAGGTCCTATACGACCTAAAAAGTCCATTTGGGCTCTATTAGGATCAAACAAGTCCATTTGGGCTCCATTAGGACCAAAGAAGTACAAAATGGCCCAGTTAGGTCCTATATGACCTCAAATGTCCAGTTGGGCTATATTAGGATCAAACAAGTCCATTTGGGCTCCAATAGGACCAAAGAAGTACAAATTGACCCAATTAGGTCCTATATGACCTAAAATGTCTAGTTGGGCTCTATTAGGATCAAACAAGTCCATTTGGGCTCCAATGGACCAAAGAAGTACAAATTGGCCCAGTTAGGTCCTATATGACCTAAAAAGTCCATTTGGGCTCTATCAGGATCAAACAAGTCCATTTGGGCTCCAATAGGACCAAAGAAGTACAAATTGGCCCAACAAGGTCCTATAGACCTAAAAAGTCCATTTGGCCTCTATTAGGATCAAACAAGTCCATTTGGGCTCCAATAGGACCAAAGAAGTACAAATTGGCCTAAGTAGGTCCTATATGACCTAAAAGTCCATTTGGGCTCTATTAGGATCAAACAAGTCCATTTGGGCTCTAATAGGACCAAAGAAGTCAACGCCTTCCACGGCCTATTAGGCCTAAAAAGTCCATTTGGGCTCTATTAGGTCAAACAAGTCCATTTGGGCTCCATTAGACCAAAGAAGTACAAATTGGCCCATTAGGTCCTATATGACCTAAAAAGTCCATTTGGGCTCTATTAGATCAAACAAGTCCATTTGGGCCCAATAGACCAAAGAAGTACAAATTGGCCATTAGGTCCTATATGACCTAAAAGTCCATGCTAGGACCAGCATTTGGGGCTCTAATAGGTAAACAAGTCCATTTCCCCATTGGGCCCAAAGATGTCAAATTGGCCCGCCATGGTCCTATTGACCTAAAGTTCCATTTGGTCCTATTAGGATCAAACAAGTCCATTTGGGCTCCAATAGGCTTCGAAGATACCAATTTGCCAGCTGGTCCTATATGACCTGGGGGTGCATTTGGGCCTCTATTGCAAACAAGTCCATTTGGGCTCCATTAGACCAAAGAAGTACAAATTGGCCCAGCTTTGGTCCTTATGACCTAAAAGTCCTTCTTCTATTAGGATCAAACAAGTCCATTTGGGGTCCCAAAGGACCAAAGAAGTACAAATGCACTATTAGGTCCTATTGACCTAAAACTTGGTCCATCTGGGGCTCTATTGGATCAAACAAGTCCATTTGGGCTCCAATAGACTATCACCTTCCAATGCTCCCTTGTCCTTTTGGCCTAACAAGTCCATTTGGGCCTATTAGTAGTCCATTTGGCTCAGGGTCAAACAAGTCCATTTGGGCTCCATTAGGACCAAAGAAGTCCAATTGGCCCAGATAGGTCCTATATGACCTAAAAGTCCATTTGGGCTCTATTAGATCAAACAAGTCCATTGGGCTCCACAAGGACCAAAGAAATCCTGGCCCCTCCTCTCGCCAATGTCCTTTGGCTCCTTGGACCAAAGAAGCCCATTGGGCCTAAGACAAAAAGTGCCTTTGGCCTATTAGGATCAAACAAGTCCATTTGGCCCAATAGGACAAAAGCTACAAATTGGCTAAGTCCTATATGACCTAAAAGTGCATTTGGGCTCTATTAGGTCAAACAAGTCCATTTGGGCCCAATAGGACCAAAGAAGTACAAATTGGCCCATAGGTCCTATATGACCCAAAAAGTCCGGTCTTGGCCTCATCCATTGCTCAAACAAGTCCATTTGGGCTCCAATAGGACCAAAAAGGCAAATTGGCTAGCTTAGGTCCTATATGACCTAAAAAGTCCATTTGGGCCCTATTAGGATCAAACAAGTCCATTTGGCTCCAATAGGACCAAAGAAGGTCATAGTCCTATATGACCCAAAAAGTCCATTTGGGCTCTATTAGGATCAAACAAGTCCATTTGGGCTCCTCCTGGGCCCAATAGACCAAAGAAGTACAAATTGGCCCAAGTAGGTCCTATATGACCTAAAAGTCCATTTGGGCTCTATTAGGATCAAACAAGTCCATTTGGGCTTCAATAGGACTAAGAAGTACAAATTGGCCCAATTAGGTCCTATATGACCTAAAAAGTCCATTTGGGCTCTATTAGGATCAAACAAGCCATTTGGGCTCCAATAGGCCAAAGAAGTACAAATTGGCCCAGTAGGTCCTATATGACCTAAAAAGTCCATTTGGGCTCTATTAGGATCAAACAAGTCCATTTGGGCTCCAATAGGACCAAAAAAGTACAAATTGGCCCATAGGTCCTATATGACCCAAAAAGTCCATTTGGGCCTCATTAGGATCAAACAAGTCCATTTGGGCTCTAATAGGACCAAAGAAGTACAAATTGGCACATGTCCTATAGACCTAAAAAGTCCATTGGGCTCTATTAGGATCAAACAAGTCCATTGGGAGTAACTCCATTCGGCTCCAATAGACCAAAGAAGTACAAATTGGCCCAGTTAGGTCCTATATGACCCAAAAGTCCATTTGGACTTATTAGATCAAACAAGTCCATTTGGGCTCTAATAGGACCAAAGAAGACAAATTGGCCTAATAGGGTCCTATATGACCTAAAAGTCCATTCGGGCTCTATTAGGATCAAAAAGTCCATTTGGGCTCCAATAGACCAAAGAAGTACAAATGGGCCCAGCTTAGGTCCTATATGACCTAAAAAGTCCATTTGGGCTCTATTAGGATCAAACAAGTCCATTTGGGCTCCAATAGGACCAAAGAAGTACAAATTGGCCCAGTTAGGTCCTATTGACCTAAAAAGTCCATTTGGGCTCTATTAGGATCAAACAAGTCCATTTGGGCTCCAATAGGACCAAAGAAGTACAAATTGGCCCGCTTAGGTCCTATATGACCTAAAAAGTCCATTTGGGCTCTATTAGGATCAAACAAGTCCATTTGGGCTCCATTAGGACCAAAGAAGTCCAATTCAAGTCATTGGTCCTTATGACCTAACAAGTCCATTTGGGCTCTATGACAATCCTGGGCTTCATTAGGACAAACAAGTCCATTTGGGCTCCATAGACCAAAGAAGTACAAATTGGCCCAGCTTAGGTCCTATATGACCCAAAAGTCCATTTGGGCTCTATTAGGGTCAAACAAGTCCATTTGGCCCAATAGACCAAAGAAGTACAAATTGGCCTAGCTAGGTCCTATATGACCCAAAAAGTCCATTCTGGCTCTATTAGGATCAAACAAGTCCATTTGGCCCCAATAGACAAAGAAGTACAAATGGCCAAGTAGGTCCTATATGACCTAAAAGTGCATTTGGGCTCTATTAGGATCAAACAAGTCCATTTGGGCCCAAAGACCAAAGAAGTACAAATTGGCCCAGCTTAGGTCCTATATGACCTAAAAGTCCATTCTGCTCTATTAGGATCAAACAAGTCCATTTGGGCTCCAATAGGACTAAAGAAGTACAATTGGCCCAGCTTAGGTCCTATATGACCTAAAAAGTCCATTTGGGCTCTATTAGGATCAAACAAGCCATTTGGGCTCCAATAGACCAAAGAAGTACAAATTGGCCCTTAGGTCCTATATGACCTAAAAAGTCCATTGGGCCTATTAGGTCAAACAAGTCCATTTTGGCTCCAATAGACCAAAGTAGTACAATTGGCCCGCTAGGTCCTATATGACCTAAAAAGTCCATTTGGGTCTATTAGGATCAAACAAGTCCATTTGGGCTCCAATAGGACCAAAGAAGTACAAATTGGCCCAGTTAGGTCCTATATGACCTAAAAGTCCATTTGGGCTCGATTAGATCAAACAAGTCCATTTGGGCATCCGTCCTTTGCTCCATTAGGACCAAAGAAGTACAAATTGGCCCAATAGGTCCTATATGACCTAAAAGCCATTTGGCTCTTTCAGCTTCCTGGCCGGCTCCTTCCCCTCCATTTGGCTCTATTAGGATCAAACAAGTCCATTTGGGTCCATTGGACCAAAGAAGTACAAATTGGCCAAGGAGGTCCTATATGACCTCAAAAGTCCATTTGGGCTCTATTAGGATCAAACAAGTCCATATGGGCCCAATGCCAAAGAAGTACAAATTGGCTGTGGTCCTTATGACCTAAAAGTCCATTTGGGCTTTAGGATCATTTGTCAAACAAGTCCATTTGGGCTCCATTAGACCAAAGAAGTACAAATTGGCCCAGTTAGGTCCTATATGACCTAAAAGTCCATTTGGGCTCTATTAGGATCAAACAAGTCCATTTGGGCTCTAATAGGACCAAAGAAGTACAATTGGCCCGCTGGGTCCTATATGACCTAAAATGTCCATTTGGGGCTCTATTAGGGTCAAACAAGTCCATTTGGCTCCAATAGACCAAAGAAGTACAACTCGGACCAGCTATCTCCTATATGACCTAAAAAGTCCATTTGGGCTCTATTAGGATCAAAAAAGTCCATTTGGGCTCCAATAGACCAAAGAAGTAAAATTGGCCCAGTTAGGTCCTATATGACCTAAAAAGTCCATTTTGCTCTATTAGGATCAAACAAGTCCATTTGGGCTCTAATAGACCAAAGAAGTACAAATTGGCCCATTAGGTCCTATGACCTAAAAAGTCCATTCGGGCCTATTAGGATCAAACAAGTCCATTTGGGCTCCATAGACCAAAGAAGTACAAATTGGCCCACTTAGGTCCTATATGACCAAAAAGTGCATTGGGCTCTATTAGGATCAAACAAGTCCATTTGGGCTCTAATAGGACCAAAGAAGTCAAATTGCCCATAGAGGTCCTAAAGGTCACCATTTGGCTCTATTAGGATCAAACAAGTCCATTTGGGCTCCATTAGGACCAAAGAAGTACAAATTGGCCCAGTTAGGTCCTATATGACCAAAAAGTCCATTTGGGCTCTATTAGGATCAAACAAGTCCATTTGGGCTCCAATAGGCCAAAGAAGTACAAATTGGCCCAGGGCCTATTATGATCAAAAAGTCCATTTGAGCTCTATTAGGATCAAACAAGTCCATTTGGGCTCCAATAGGACCAAAGAAGTACAAATTGGCCCAGCTTAGGTCCTATATGACCTAAAAGTCCATTTGGGCTCTATTAGATCAAACAAGTCCATTTGGGCCCAATAGACCAGAGAAGTAAATTGGCCCAAGTCCTATATGACTAAAAGTCCATTTGGCTCTATTAGATCAAACAAGTCCATTTGGGCTCCAATAGACCAAAGAAGTACAAATTGGCTAGTTAGGTCCTTTATGACCTAAAAGTCCATTTGGGCTTATATCACACCTGTCTATTAGTCAAACAAGTCCATTTGGGCTCCATTAGGACCAAAGAAGTACAATTGGCCCAGTTAGGTCCTATATGACCTAAAAAGTCCATTCTGGCTCTATTAGGATCAAACAAGTCCATTTGGGCTCCAATAGGACCAAAGAAGTACAAATTGGCCAAGTAGGTCCTATATGACCTAAAAAGTCCATTTGGGTCTATTAGGATCAAACAAGTCCATTTGGGCTCCAATAGACCAAAGAGTACAAATTGGCCAATTAGGTCCTATATGACCTAAAAGTCCATTTGGGCTCTATTAGATCAAACAAGTCCATTTGGGCCAATAGGACCAAAGAAGTACAAATTGGCCACAAGGTCTTCTTTGCTTATCAAAAAGTCCATTTGGGCTCTATTAGGATCAAACAAGTCCATTTGGGCTCTATTAGGACCAAAGAAGTACAAATTGCCCAATTAGGTCCTATATGACCTAAAAAGTCCATTTTGGGTCTATTAGGGTCAAACAAGTCCATTTGGGCTCCAATAGACCAAAGAAGTACAAATTGGCCCAATTAGGTCCTATATGACCTAAAAGTCCATTTTGGCCTATTAGGATCAAACAAGTCCATTTGGGTCCAATAGGACTAAAGAAGAGTTGGGTCGGCCAGTTGGGCCTATATGACCTAAAAAGTGCATTTGGGCTCTATTAGGTCAAACAAGTCCATTTGGGCTCCAATAGGCCAAAGAAGTACAAATTGGCCCATAGGTCCTATATGACCTAAAAAGTCCATTCGGCTCTATTAGGACCAAACAAGTCCATTTGGGCTCCAATAGGACCAAAGAAGTCAAATTGGCCCACGTAGGTCCTATATGACCTAAAAAGTCCATTTGGGCTCTATTAGGATCAAACAAGTCCATTTGGCTCTAATAGACCAAAGAAGTACAAATTGCCCGTAGGTCCTATATGACCTAAAATCCATTGGGCTCATTAGGTCAAACAAGTCCATTTGGGCTCCAATAGACCAAAGAAGTACAAATTGGCCTAGTTAGGTCCTATATGACCTAAAAAGTCCATTTGGGCTCTATTAGGATCAAACAAGTCCATTTGGGTCCAACAGGCCCAAAGAAGTACAAATTGGCCAGTTAGGTCCTATATGACCTAAAAAGTCCATTTGGGCTCTATTAGGATCAAACAAGTCCATTTGGGCTCCAATAGGTCAAAGAAGTCCAAATTGGCACACTTAGGTCCTATATGACCTAAAAAGTCCATTCGGGCTCTATTAGGATCAAACAAGTCCATTTGGGCTCTAATAGACCAAAGAAGTACAATTGGCTACGGTCCTTTATGACCTAAAAGTCCATTTGGGCTCTATTAGGATCAAACAAGCCATTTGGGATTAGGCCTCCTTGGCCTCCATTAGACCAAAGAAGTAAATTGGCCCAATTAGGTCCTATATGACCTAAAAGTCCATTCGGGCTATTAGATCAAACAAGTCCATTCGGGCCCAATAGACCAAAGAAGTACAAATTGGCCCAGCTAGGTCCTTTATGACCTAAAAAGTCCATTTGGGCTCTATTAGGATCAAACAAGTCCATTCGGGGCTCCATAGGATCCTTGCCCCTGCCTCCAAAGAAGTACAAATTGGCCCAGTTAGGTCCTATATGACCTAAAAGTCCATTTGGGCTCTATTAGGATCAAACAAGTCCATTTGGGCTCCAACAGACCAAAGAAGTACAAATTGGCCCGCTAGGCCTATATGACCCAAAAGTCCATTCGGGTCTATTAGGATCAAACAAGTCCATTCGGGCTCCAATAGGACCAAAGAAGTACAAATTGGCCCAGCTAGGTCCTATATGACCTAAAAAGTCCATTGGGCTCTATTAGATCAAACAAGTCCATTTGGGCCCAATAGACCAAAGGTACAAAATGGCCCATTAGGTCCTATATGACCTAAAAGTCCATTTTGCTCTATTAGGATCAAACAAGTCCATTTGGCCTCAATAGACCAAAGAAGTACAAATTGGCCCAACTAGGTCCTATATGACCTAAAAGTCCATTTGGCATCTATTAGGTCAAACAAGTCCATTTGGGTCCAACAGACCAAAGAGGTAAAATTGGCCCTTAGGTCCTATGACCCAAGTCCATTGGCTCTATTAGGATCAAACAAGTCCATTTGGGCTCTATTAGGTCAAACAAGTCCATTTGGGCTCCATTAGACCAAAGAAGCACAAATTGGCCTTTAGGTCCTATATGACCTAAAAAGTCCATTCGGGCTCTATTAGGATCAAACAAGTCCATTTGGGCTCTATAGACCAAAGAAGTACAAGGCCCAGTAGGTCCTATATGACCTAAAAAGTCCACGGGCTCTATTAGGATCAAACAAGTCCATTTGGGCTCCAATAGGACCAAAGAAGTACAATTGGTCTAGTTAGGTCCTATATGACCAAAAAGCCATTTGGCCCTATTAGGATCAAACAAGTCCATTTGGGCTCCATAGGACCAAAGAAGTGCAATTGGCCATGTCCCCTATAGACCTAACAAGTCCATTTGGGCTCTATTAGGATCAAACAAGCCCATTTGGGCTCTATTAGACCAAAGAAGTACAAATTGGACTTAGGCCTATAGACCTAAAAGTCCAGTCCCTTTAGGATCAAACAAGTCCATTTGGGCTCTAATAGGATCAAAGAAGTACAAATTGGCCCGAATAGGTCCTATATGACCAAAAAGTCCATTTGGCTCTATTAGGATCAAACAAGTCCATTTGCCTGTGTAGGTCCATATGACCTAAAATGCCATTTGGGCTCTATTAGGACCAAACAAGTCCATTTGGGCTCCAATAGACCAAAGAAGTACAATTGGGCAGTTAGGTCCTTTATGACCAAAAAAGTCCATAGGGCTCCTTTAGGACCAAACAAGTCCATTTGGGGTCTATTAGGATCAAACAAGTCCATTTGGGCTCCATTAGGACCAAAGAAGTACATGGCCCAGTTAGGTCCTATATGACCTAAGAGTCCATTTGGGCTTATTAGATCAAACAAGTCCATTTGGGCTCCAATAGACCAAAGAAGCACAAATTGGCCCAGCTTAGGTCCTATATGACCTAAAAAGTCCATTTGGGCTCTATTAGATCAAACAAGTCCATTTGGGCTCCAATAGACCAAAGAAGTACAAATTGGCCCAGTTAGGTCCTATATGACCTAAAAGTCCATTTGGGCTCTATTAGGATCAAACAAGCCATTTGGGCTCCAAGACCCAAAGAAGTACAAATTGGCCCAGTAGGTCCTTATGACCTAAAAGTCCATTTGGCTCTATTAGATCAAACAAGTCCATTGTGGCCTTGGCTCCATAGGTCCAAAGAAGTAAAATTGGCCCAGTTGGTCCTATAGGACCTAAAAGTCCATTCGGGCCTATTAGGATCAAACAAGTCCATTTGGCCCAATAGACCAAAGAAGTACAAATTGGCCCAGTAGGTCCTATATGACCTAAAAAGTCCATTTGGGCTCTATTAGGATCAAACAAGTCCATTTGGGCTCCAATAGACCAAAGAAGTACAATTGGCCTAGTCCTATATGACCTAAAAAGTCCATTTGGGCCTATTAGATCAAACAAGTCCATTTGGGCTCCATAGGACCAAAGAAGTACAAATTGGCCTAAGGTCCTTTATGACCTAAAAGTCCATTTGGGCTCTATTAGGATCAAACAAGTCCATTTGGCTCCAATAGACCAAAGAAGTACAATTGGCCCAGTTAGGTCCTATATGACCTAAAAGCCATTTGGGCTCTATTAGGATCAAACAAGTCCATTTGGGCTCCAATAGGGCCAAAGAAGTACAATTGGCCCACTTAGGTCCTATGACCTAAAAGGCATTTGGCTCTATTAGGATCAAACAAGTCCATTTGGGCTCTAATAGAGGTTGCCCGTCTATAGACCAAAAAGTCCATTTGGGCTCTATTAGGATCAAACAAGTCCATTTGGCTCCAATAGGCCCAAAGATTACAAATTGGCCCATTAGTCCTATATGACCTAAAAAGTCCATTTGGGCTCTATTAGGATCAAACAAGTCCATTTGGGCCTAATAGGATCAAAGAAGTACAAATTGGCTAAAGTCTGCTATATGACCAAAAAAGTGCATTTGGGCTCTATTAGATCAAACAAGTCCATTTGGGGCTCCAATAGGACCAAAGAAGTACAATGGCCCGCTTAGGTCCTATATGACCTAAAAAGTCCATTTGGGCTCTATTAGGATCAACAAGTCCATTTGGGCTCCAATAGACCAAAGAAGAAAAATTGAGGTCCTATATGACTAGGCAGTCTATTAGATCAAACAAGTCCATTTGGGCTCCACAGACCAAAGAAGTACAAATTGGCTCAGCTTGGTCCTTTGACAAAAAGTGCATTTGGTCTATTAGGATCAAACAAGCCATTTGGGCTGTCATGGGCCATTAGACCAAAGAAGTACAATTGGCCAGGTCCTATATGACCTAAAAAGCCATTTGGGTCTATTAGGATCAAACAAGTCCATTTGGGCTCCAATAGGACCAAAGAAGTACAAATTGGGGTTAGGTCCTATATGACCCAAAAGCCATTTGGGCTTTAATAGGATCAAACAAGTCCATTTGGCTCCAATAGACCAAAGATGTACAAATTGGCCCGTTAGGTCCTATATGACCTAAAGTCCATTTGGGCTCTATTAGGATCAAACAAGTCCATTTGGGCTCCATTAGACCAAAGAAGTACAAATTGGCCCAGCTTAGGTCCTTTATGACCTAAAAGTCCATTCGGGCTCTATTAGGATCAAACAAGTCCATTTGGGTCTAATAGGTCAAAGAAGTACAAAGGGCTCCATAGACCAAAGAAGACCTAAACCATGGCTATTAGACAAAAAGTCCATTGGCTAATGGACCAAACACAAATGGCCCATGGCCTAAGACTAAAAAGTCCAGTTGGGTCCTTATGACCTAACAAGTCCTCCTCCTGGGCTCTATTAGGATCAAAAAGTCCATTTGGGATCATTAGGGCAAACAAGTCCATTTGGGCTCCAATAGGACCAAAGAAGTACATTGGCCCAGCTAGGTCCTTATATGACCTAAAAAGTCAATTTGGGCTCTATTAGGATCAAACAAGTCCATTTGGGCTACAATAGACCAAAGAAGTACAATTGGCCCAGCTTAGGTCCTATATGACCTAAAAAGTCCATTTGGGCTCTATTAGGATCAAACAAGTCCATTTGGGCTCCAATAGACCAAAGAAGTACAAATTGGCCCAGCGTCCCTATATGACCTAAAAAGTCCATTCGGGGTTCTATTAGGATCAAACAAGTCCATTGCCATCCCATTAGACCCAAGAAGCACAAATTGGCCCGTTAGGTCCTATATGACCTAAAAGTCATTCGGGCTCTATTAGGATCAAACAAGTCCATTTGGCTCCAATAGACCAAAGAATACAAATTGGCCCGCTAGGTCCTATATGACCTAAAAAGCCATTCGCGCTTCTATTAGGATCAAACAAGTCCATTTGGGCTCCAATAGGTCAAAGAAGTACAATTGGCCCATTAGGTCCAATGACCTAACAAGTCCATTCGGGCTCTATTAGGATCAAACAAGTCCATTTGGGCTCCAATAGACCAAAGAAGACAAATGCCATAGTCCTATATGACCAAAAAGTGCATTTTTGCTCTATTAGGATCAAACAAGTCCATTCTTCAATAGGACTAAAGAAGTACAAATTGCCCGGCATAGGTCCTATATGACCTAAACGTCCGTTTCTATTAGGATCAACACCTATTTGGCTCCAATAGACTAAAGAAGTACAAATTGGCCCATAGGTCCTATAGACCTAACAAGTCCATTTTGGCTCTATTAGGATCAAACAAGTCCATTTGGGCTCCAATAGACAAAGAAGTACAATTGCCATTAGGTCCTTATGACCTAAAAGTGCATTTCTCTATTAGGATCAAACAAGTCCATTTGGGCTCCAATAGGACCAAAGAAGTACAATTGGCCCATTAGGTCCTATATGACCTAAAAGTCCATTTGGGCTCTATTAGGATCAAACAAGTCCATTCGGGCTCCAATAGGACCAAAGAAGTACAAATTGGCCCAGTTAGGTCCTATATGACCTAAAAGTCCATTTGGGCTCTATTAGGATCAAACAAGTCCATTTGGGCTCCAATAGACCAAGCACAATTGGCCAGTTAGGTCCTATACCTAAAAGTCCATTTGGGCTCTATTAGGATCAAACAAGTCCATTTGGCTCCAATAGGACCAAAGAAGTACAAATTGGCCCAGTTAGGTCCTATATGACCTAAAATGTCCAGTTGGGCTCTATTAGGATCAAACAAGTCCATTTGGGCTCCAATCGGACTAAAGATGTACAAATTGGCCCAGTTTGGTCCTATATGACCTAAAAGTCCATTTGGGCTCTATTAGATCAAACAAGTCCATTTGGGCTCCAATAGACCAAAGAAGTACAAATTGGGCTAGGTCCTATATGACCTAAAAAGTGCATTTGGCTCTATTAGGATCAAACAAGTCCATTTGGGCTCCAATAGGACCAAAGAAGTACAAATTTGCCCGGTTAGGTCCTATATGACCTAAAAAGTCCATTTGGGCTCTATTAGGATCAAACAAGTCCATTTGGGTCCAATAGACCAAAGAAGTACAAATTGGCCCGTTAGGTCCTATATGACCTAAAAGTCCATTTCTCTATTAGGATCAAATAAGTTCATTTGGCTCCAGACCAAGAAGTACAAATTGGCCCATTAGGTCCTATATGACCTAAAAGTCCATTTGTCTCTATTAGGTCAAACAAGTCCATTTGGGCTCCAAAGGACCAAAGTACAAATTGGCCCAATAGGTCCTATATGACCTAAAAGTCCATTTGGGCTCTATTAGGATCAAACAAGCCATTTGGGGTCTAATAGGACTAAAGAAGTACAAATTGGCACATTAGGTCCTTTATGGCCTAAAAGTCTATTTGGGCTCTATTGGAAAAGTCCATTTGGCTCTATTAGGGTCAAACAAGTCCATTTGGGCTCCATTAGGACCAAAGAAGTACAAATTGGCCCATTAGGTCCTATATGACCTAAAAAGTCCATTTGGGCTCTATTGGGATCAAACAAGTCCATTTGGGCTCCAATAGGACCAAAGAAGTAAAATTGGCCCATTAGGTCCTATATGACCTAAAAGCCATTTGGGCTCTATTAGGATCAAACAAGTCCATTTGGGCTCCAATAGGACCAAAGAAGTACAAGCCCTGGCCAAGGACCTAACAAGTCCATTTGGGCTCTATTAGGGATCAAACAAGTCCATTTGGGCTTCATTAGGACCAAAGAAGTACAATTGGCCCATTAGGTCCTATATGACCTAAAAAGTCCATTTGGGCTCTATTAGGATCAAACAAGTCCATTTGGGCTCAAGACCAGAGTAAAATTCCGTTAGTCCTAGCCAAAGGCATTGGCTCTATTAGGGTCAAACAAGTCCATTTGGGCTCCAATAGGCCAAAGAAGTACAAATTGGCACGGTTAGGTCCTTTATGACCCAAAAAGTCCATTTTGGCTCTATTAGGATCAAACAAGTCCATTTGGGCTCTATTAGGGTCAAACAAGTCCATTGGCTCCATTAGGACTAAAGAAGTACAAATTGGCCCAGTTAGGTCCTATATGACCTAAAAGCCATTTGGGCTCTATTAGGATCAAATAAGTTCATTTGGGCTCCAATAGGACCAAAGAAGTAGAATTGGCCCATTAGGTCCTATATGACCTAAAAGTGCATTTTGCTCTATTTGGATCAAACAAGTCCATTTGGGCTCCAATAGTCCCTTGGTCCTATCCGTCCAATTGGCCTAGTTTGGTCCTATATGACCTAAAAGTCTATTTTGGCTCTATTAGGATCAAATAAGTCCATTTTGGCTCCATACCGAAGAAGTATTAATTGGCCCAGTTAGGTCCTATATACCGGAAAGCCATTCGGGCTCTATTAGGATCAAACAAGTCCATTTGGGCTCCTAGGACTAAAGAGCCCAAATTGGCTCAGTTAGGTCCTAGATGACCTGGGGTCCATTGGGCTTATTAGGATAACCAAGTCCATTTGTGCTTCAATAGGACCAAAGAAGTCAAATTGCCCAATTAGGTCCTATATGACCTAAAAGTCCATTTGGGTCTATTAGGATCAAAATTCTGGGTTAATAGGACCAAAGTGCTCGGTCCTTGACCCAAAAAGTCCATTTGGGCTCTATTTGGGTCAAACAAGTCCATTTTGGCTCTAATAGGACCAAAGAAGTACAACTTCCCCCAGTTAGTTCCTATAGACCTAAAAAGTCCATTTGGGCTCTATTAGGATCAAACAAGCCATGGGCTCCAATAGGACCAAAGGTACAATTTCCTTAGGTCCTTTATGACCTAACAAGTCCATTTGGGCTCTATTAGATCAAACAAGTCCATTTGGTCTATTAGGATCTAAAACCTTTTTTGACCAAAGAAGTACAAATTGGCCCAGTAGGTCTATATGACCTAAAAGTCCATTTGGGCTCTATTAGGATCAAATAAGTCCATTTGGGCTCAATAGGACCAAAGAAGTAATTGGCTGTTGTCCTATTGACCCTCCAACTGGGCTCTATTAGGATCAAACAAGTCTATTTGGGCTCCTCTAGGACCAAAGAAGTACAAATTGGCCCAGGTAGGTCCTATATGACTTAAAAGTGCATTTTGGCTCTATTAGGATCAAACAAGTCCATTTGGGCTCTAATAGACCAAGGAAGTACAAATTTGCCTATTTGGTCCTATATGACCTAAAAGTCCATTTGGGTCTATTAGGATCAAACAAGTCCATTGGCTCCAATGGGACCAAAGAAGTATAATTGGCCTAGTAGGTCTTATATGACCCAAAAGTCCATTTTGGCTTAGGACCCAATCCATCGGGCTCATTAGGTCAAACAAGTCCATTTTGGCTCCAATAGTACCAAAGAAGTACAACTTGGCCCGCTAGGTCCTATATGACCTAAAAAGTCCATTTTGGCTCTATTAGGATCAAACAAGTCCATTTGGGCTCCCATGGGACCAAAGAAGTACAAATTGGCCCAGTTAGGTCCATATGACCTAAAATGTCCAATTGGGTCTATTAGGATCAAACAAGTCCATTTGTGCTCCAAACCAAAGAGGGACAATTGCCCCGCTAGGGTCCTCTTGACCCAAAATGTCCACTCGGCTCTTTGGATCAAACAAGTCCATTTGGGCTCCAATTGCCAAGGTACAATTGGCCAAATAGGTCCTATATGACCTAAAAGTCTATTTGGGCTCTAGGACCAAACAAGTCCATTCTTTGGCCCATTCCATAGGACCAAAGAAGTACAAATTGGCCCAGTTAGGTCCTATATGACCTAAAAGTGCATTTAGCTCTATTAGGATCAAATAGTCTATTTGGCCCCGTGGGTGCCGGTCTGGCCTCTTGTCCTATTTGATCAAATTTCATTGTGGCCTATTTGGGTCAAACAAGTCTATTTGGGCTCCAATAGACCAGTTATACAAATTGGTCCTAGATATGCTTTATGACCCAATAAGTCCATTTGGCCTATTAGGATCAAACAAGTCCATTTGCTCTAATAGGTCAAACAAGTCCATTTGCTCCATTTAGACTAAAGAAGTACATATTGGCCTAATTGGTCCTATATGACCTAAAGTCCATTCTCCGGGCCTCTATTATAGGGATCGAACAAGTCCATTTGGGCTCCAACAGACCTGCCAAAGAAGTACAAATTGGCCCACTTAGGTCCTATATACCCAAAAGTTCAATGCCTCTATTATGGATCAAATGTGTTCATTTGGGCCCAATAGACCAAAGAAGTACAAATTGGCCCGTATAGGTCCTATATATGACTCAAAAAGTCCATTCGTGGGCTCTATTAGGATCAAACAAGTCCATTTGGGCTCCACTGCATCAAAATATACAAATTGGCTCCCCTCGCATAGGTCCCATATGACCTAAAAAGTCCATTCGGGCTCTTATTAGGATCAAACAAGTCCATTTGGGCTC
>JAUPTC010001750.1:0-20917 GCA_030762895.1 Sophora flavescens | reverse complement strand
TTGTGCGAGAGCATAACTAGAGCTACAGATATCGGATTTTGGTGATCTTGTCTGTCCCTAGAAAGATAAGAAAGAGACCTACAATTTCAGGTTTCACAAGAATTGTCAAATTAGGCAAAATTCAAGGCTAAATTGGGTCCCGAGTTCCTGGCGCGGATCATGTCGCAATCCATGATGTTCCTTCCCTTAAATGGGTGTAACTTACTCATCTTAAGCCCAATTAAGGCTTATGATACCTTATTGGAAAGCTTATTCAAAGGCCCATAATTTGGTCTAGGGTTAGATCGGGATTAATAAGATAAAATAGCAGTTTAGTGCCGCACAAGCCAGAGAGAGACGAAAATAAGACAACTTTTACAATCAATGTTTATGCTTTTACATTATTGGGCTTAATTGCTAAACATTGTTAATTTTCAGATTTTTCACTCATCCTGACCTTGTTGCCTTGCGCAGAGCAAAACTAGAGCTAAAGATATCGGATTTTGGTAATCTTGTTGTCCCTAGAAAGATAAGGAAGAGACCTACAATTTCAGGTTTCACAAGATTTGTCAAGTTATGCCAAAATAAGGCTACATTGAGTCCCGAGTTCTCTGGAGCGGATCAGTGCCCAGTCCATGATGTTCCTTAACTTAAATGGGCCTAACTTACTCATCTTAAGCCCAATTAAGGCATATGATACCTGGTTGGAAAGCTTATTCAGAGGCCCTTAATTTGGTCTAGGTTTAGGTCAGGATTAATAAGCGTAAATAGTAGTTTACAGCCACACAAGCCAGAGAGAGACGGAAATTAGACAACTTTTACACTCATTGTTTTTGCTTTTACATTATTGGGCTTAATTGCTAAACATTGTTAATTTTCGGATTTTTCACTCATCCTGACCTTGTTGCCTTGCGTAGAGCATAACTTGAGTTACAGAATATCGGATTTTGGTGATCTTGCTTTCCCTAGAAAGATAAGGAAGAGACATACAATTTCAGGTTTCATAAGAATTGTCAAACTAGGCCAAAATCAAGGCTAAATTGGGTCCGAGTTCTCGCACGGATGGCTGCATATTCCATGCTGTTCATTCACTTAAAAGGGCCAAACTTACTCATCATAAGCCCAATTAAGGCATATGATACCTTGTTGGAAAGCTTATTCGAGGCACTCAATTTGGTCTAGGGTTTTGTCAGGACTAATAAGCATAAATAGCAGCTTTACAGCCGACAAGCCAGAGAGAGACGGAAATTAGAAAACTATTACAATCTTTGTTTTTGATTTTACATTATTGGGTTTAATTGGGCTTAATTGGCTAAAACATTGTTAATTTTCGGATTTTTCACACATCCCGACCTTGTTGCCTTGTGCGGAAGCTTAACTAGAGCTACAGATATCCGATTTTTGTGATCTTGCTGTCCCTAGAAATATAAGGAAGAGGCCTACAATTTCATGGTTCACATGAAATGTCAAATTAGGGCAAAATCAAGGCTACATTGAGTCTCCGTTCTTTGGCGGATCGGATCAGTGCAAGTCCATGATGTTCCTTCACTTAAATGGGCCTAACTTACTCATCTTAAGCCCAATTAAGGCAAATGATACCTTGTTGGAAAGCTTATTCAGAGGCCCTTAATTTGGTATAGGGTTAGGTCAGGATTGATAAGCATTAATAGCAGTTTACAGCCGCACATGCTGGAGAGAGACGGAAATTATACTACTTTTACAATCATTGTTTTTGTTTTTACAGTATTGGGCTTAATTGCTAAACATTGTTAATTTTCGGATTTTTCACTCATCCTGACCTTGTTGCCTTGGCGCAAAGCATAACTAGAGCTACGTGTATCGGATTTTGGTGATCTTTTTGTCCCTAGAAACATAAGGAAGAGACCTACAATTTCATGTTTCACAAGAATTGTCAAATAAGGCCAAAATCAAGGCTAAATTGTTTCCCGAGTTCTCTTGGCGCGGATCGTGGCGCGATCCATGATGTTCCTTCACTTAAATGATCCTAGCTTACTCATCTTAAGCCCAATATAGGCATATGATACCTTGTTGGAAAGCTTATTCAGGGGCCCTTAATTTGGTACAAGGTTACGTCAGGATTAATTAGCATAAATAGCAATTTACAGCCGCACAATCAAGAGAGATACAGAAATTAGATAACTTTTACAATCAATGTTTTTGCTTTTACATTATTGGGCTTAATTGGGCTTAATTGCTAAATATTGTTAATTTTTGGAATTTTCACTCATCATGACCTTGTTGCCTTGCGTGGAGCATAGTTAGAGCTACATACATCGGATTTAGGTGATCTTGTTGTCCCTAGAAAGATAAGGAAGAGGTATACAATTTCAGTTGTAACAAGAATTGTCAAATTAGGCCAAAATCAAGGCTAAATTGGCGTGGATCAGTTCGCAGTCCATGATGTTCCTTCACTTAAATGGGCTTAACTTACTCAACTTAAGCCCAATTAAGGCATATGATACCTTATTGGAAAGCTTATTCAGAGACCCTTAATTTGTTCTAGGGTTCGGTCAGGATTAATAAGCATAAATAGCAGTTTAAAACCGTACATGCCAAGAGAGACGGAAATTAGATAACTTTTACAATCATTGTTTTTGCTTTTACATTATTGGGCTTAATTGGGCTTAATTGCTAAACATTGTTAATTTTCGGATTTTTCACACATCCTGACCTTGTTGCCTTGTGCAGAGCATAACTAGAGCTACAGATATCGGATTTTGGTGATCTTGTTGTCCCTAGAAAGATAAGGAAGAGACCTACAATTTCATGGTTCACAAGAATTTTCAAATTAGGCCAAAATCAATGCTAAGTTGGGTCCCGTGTTCTCTGGCGCGGATCAGTGCGCAGTACATGATGTTCCTTCACTTAAATCGACCTAACTTACTCATCTTAAGCCTAATTAAGGCATATGGTACCTTATTGGTAAGCTTATTCAGAGGCCCTTAATTTGGTCTAGGGTTAGGTCAAGATTAATAAGCATATATAGCAGTTTACAGTCGTACAAGCCAGAGAGACGGAAATTAGACAACTTTTACAATCTTTGTTTTTGCTTTTACATTATTGGGCTTAATTGGGAATTGCTAAACATTGTTAATTTTTGGATTTTTCACTCATCCCGACCTTGTTGCCTTGCGCAGAGCATAACTAGAGCTAGGATATCGGATTTTGGTGATCTTGTTGTCCCTAGAAAGATAAGGAAGAGACCTACAATTTCAGGTTTCACAAGAATTGTCAAATTAGGCCAAAATCAATGCTAAGTTGGGTCCCGAGTTCTCTCGGGCGGATCGATGAAGTCCATGATGTTCCTTCACTTAAATGGGCCTAACTTACTCATCTTAAGCCCAATTAAGGCATATGATACCTTTTGGAAAGCTTATTCGAGGGCCCTTAATTTGGTCTAGGGTTAGGTCAAGATTAATAAGCATAAATAACAGTTTACAGCCGTACAAGCCAGAAGAGAGACAAAATTAGACAACTTTTTACAATCATTGTTTTTGCTTTTACATTATTGGGCTTAATTGTCTTAATTCTAAACATTGTTAATTTTTGGATTTTTAACTCATCCCGACCTTGTTGCCTTGCCAGAGACATAACTAGAGCTACATATATCGGATTTTGGTGATCTTGCTGTCCCTAGAAAAATAAGGAAGAGACCTACAATTTCATGTTTCACAAGAATTGTCAAACTAGGCCAAAATCAAGGCTAAATTGCATCCCGAGTTCTCCGGCGGCGTGGATTAGTGCTCACCCCATGATGTTCCTTCACTTAAATGGGCCTAACTTACTTCATCTTAAGCCCAATTAAGGCATATGATACCTTGTTGGAAAGCTTATTCAGAGGCCCTTAATTTGGTCTAGGGTTAGGTCGAGATTAATAAGCATAAATAGCAGTTTAAACCGTACATGCCAAAGAGAGACGAAAATTAGACAACTTTTAAAATCTTTGTTTTTGCTTTTCAATTGGGCTTATTGGGCTTAATTGCTAAACATTGTTAATTTTCGGATTTTTCACACATCCTCGACCTTGTTGCCTTGTGCAGAGCATAACTAGAGCTACAAATATCGGATTTTGGTGATCTTGTTGTCCCTAGAAAGATAAGGAAGAGACCTACAATTTCATGGTTCACAAGAATTTTCAAATTAGGCCAAAATCAATGCTAAGTTGGGTCCCGTGTTCTCTCAGCGGATCAGGCAGATCATGATGTTCCTTCACTTAAATCGGCCTAACTTACTCATCTTAAGCCCAATTAAGGCATATGGTACCTTGTTGGAAAGCTTATTCGCAGGCCCTTAATTTGGTCTAGGGTTAGGTCGAGGATTAATAAGCATAAATAGCAGTTTACAGTCGCAAAGCCAGAGAGAGACGGAAATTAGACAACTTTTACAATCATTGTTTTTGCTTTTACATTATTGGGCTTAATTGGGCTTAATTGCTAAACATTGTTAATTTTTGGATTTTTCACCTATCCCCGACCTTGTTGCCTTGCGCTGAGCATAACTAGAGCTACAGATATCAGATTTTGGTGATCTTGTTGTCCCTAGAAAGATATGGAAGAGACCAACAATTTCGTGTACCACAAGAAATTTCAAATTAGGCCAAAATCAATGCTAAATTGGGTCCCTAGTTCTCTCGCGCGGATCGCAACGCAGATCCATGATGTTCCTTCACTTAAATGGGCCTAACTTACTCATCTTAAGCCCCACTATGGCTTATGATACCTTTTGGGAAAGCTTATTCGAGGTCCCTTAATTTGGTCTAGGGTTAGGTCAAGATTAATAAGCATAAATAACAGTTTACAGTCAGACAATCCAGAGAGAGACGAAAAATTAGACAACTTTTACAATCATTGTTTTTGCTTTTACATTATTGGGCTTAATTGTTTATTGCTAAACATTGTTAATTTTTGGATTTTTAACCTTATCCCGACCTTTGTTGCCTTGCTCGAGCATAACTAGAGCTACAGAAATCGGATTTTGGTGATCTTGCTGTCCCTAGAAAGATAAGGAAGAGACCTACAATTTCATGTTTCACAAGAATTGTCAAATTAGGCCAAAATCAAGGCTAAATTGGTTCCCGAGTTCTCTCGGGCGTTGATTAGTGCTAATCCATGATGTTCCTTCACTTAAATGGGCCTAACTAACTCATCTTAAGCCCAATTAAGGCATATGATACCTTGTTGGAAAGCTTATTCGGAGGCCCTTAATTTGGCCTAGGGTTAGGTCAGGATTAATAAGCATAAATAGCGCTTACAACCGCATGCCAAAGAGAGACGAAAATTAGACAACTTTTTAAAATCTTTGTTTTTGCTTTTACATTTTTGGGCTTAATTGGGCTTAATTGCTAAACATTGTTAATTTTTCGGATTTTTCACACATCCCGACCTTGTTGCCTTGTGCAGAGCATAACTAGAGCTACGAGATATCGGATTTTGGTGATCTTGTTGTCCCTAGAAAGATAAGGAAGAGACCTACAATTTCATGGTTCACAAGAATTTTCAAATTAGGCCAAAATCAATGCTAAGTTGGTCCCGTGTTCTCTCGCGGATCTGCCCATGATGTTCCTTCACTTAAATCGACCTAACTTACTCATCTTAAGCCCAATTAAGGCATATGATACCTTTTTGGAAAGCTTATTCAGAGGTCTCTTAATTTGGTCTAGGGTTAGGTCAAGATTAATAAGCATAAATAGCATTTTACAGTCGTACAAGCCAGAGAGAGACGGAAATTAGACAACTTTTACAATCATTGTTTTTGCTTTTACATTATTGGGCTTAAGTGCTAAACATTGTTAATTTTCGGATTTTTCACTCATCCTGACCTTGTTGCGTTGCGCAGAGCAAAACTAGAGCTACAAATATCGGATTTTTGTGATCTTGCTGTCCCTAGAAAGATAAGGAAGAGACCTACAATTTCATGTGTCACAAGAATTGTCAAATTAGGCTAAAAGCAAGGCTAAATTGGGTCCCGTTCTCTGGCGCGGATCAGTATGCAGTCCATGACGTTCCTTCACTTAAATGGGACTAACTCATCTTAAGCCCAATTAAGGCCTATGATACCTTGTTGGAAAGCTTATTCAGAGGCCCCTAATTTGGTCTAGGGTTAGGTCTAGATTAATAACGATAAATAGGAGTTTAGAGCCGCACAAGCCAAAAGAGACGAAATTAGACAACTTTTTACAATCATTGTTTTTCTTTTACATTATTGGGCTTAATTGTCTAAACATTGTTAATTTTCGGATTTTTTTCACATCCTCGACTTTGTTGCCTTGCGCAGGCATAACTAGAGCTACGTATATCGGATTTTGGTGATCTTGTTGTCCCTAGAAAGATAAGGAAGAGACCTACAATTTCATGTTTCACAAGAATTGTCAAATTAGGCCAAAATCAAGGCTAAATTAGTCCCGAGTTCTCCGGCGCGGATCGCTGCGCATCCATGATGTTCCTTCACTTAAATGGGCCTAACTTACTCATCTTAAGCCCAATTAAGGCATATGATACCTTGTTGGAAAGCTTATTCGGAGGCCCTTAATTTGGTCTAGGGTTAGGTCAGGACTAATAAGCATATATAGCAGTTTACTGTACATGCAAGAGAGAGACGGAAATTATACAACTTTTACAATCTTTGTTTTTGCTTTTACGTTATTGGGCTTAATTGGGCTTAATTCTAAACATTGTTAATTTTTGGATTTTTCACACATCCCGACCTTGTTGCCTTGCGCAGAGCATAACTAGAGAGCTACAAATATCGGATTTTGGTGATCTTGTTGTCCCTAGAAAGATAAGGAAGAGACCTACAATTTCATGGTTCACAAGAATTTTCAAATTAGGCCAAAATCAATGCTAAGTTGGTCCCGTGTTCTCCGAGGCGCTCGATGCACCCATGATGTTCCTTCACTTAAATCGACCTAACTTACTCATCTTAAGCCCAATTAAGGCATATGATACCTTGTTGGTAAGCTTATTCGAGGCCCTTAATTTGGTCTTAGGTTAGGTCAGACTAATAAGCATATATAGCAGCTTTACAGTCGTATGTCCAGAGAGAGACTGAAATTATACAACTTTTACAATCTTTGTTTTTGCTTTTACGTTATTGGGCTTAATTAATTAAACATTGTTAATTTTGGATTTTTCACTCATCCCGACCTTGTTGCCTTGCGCAGAGCATAACTAGAGCTACAAATATTAGATTTTGGTGATCTTGTTGTCCCTAGCAAGATAAGGAAGAGACCTACAATTTCATGTTTCACAAGAATTTTCAAATTAGGCCAAAATCAATGCTAAGTTGGGTCCCGTGTTCTCCCGGCGGATCGCGTCAGTCCATGATGTTCCTTCACTTAAATCGACCTAACTAACTTCATCTTAAGCCCAATTATGGCTTATGATACCTTGTTGGAAAACTTATTCCGAGGCCCCTAATTTGGTCTAGGGTTAGGTCAGATTAATAAGCATAAATAGCAGTTTACACTGTACATGCCAAAGAGAGACTAAATTAGACAACTTTTGCAATCATTGTTTTTGCTTTTACATTATTGGGCTTAATTGCTAAACATTGTTAATTTTCGGATTTTTCACCATCCCGACCTTTGTTGCCTTGAGCAGAGCATAACTAGAGCTACATATATCGGATTTTGGTGATCTTGCTGTCCCTAGAAAGATAAGGAAAAGACCTACAATTTCATGTTTCACAAGAATTGTCAAACTAGGCCAAAATCAAGGCTAAATTGGGTCCGAGTACTCTCGCATGGATCGGTGCTCACCATGATGTTCCTTCACTTAAATGGGCCTAACTAACTCATCTTAGGCCCAATTAAGGCATATGATACCTTGTTGGAAAGCTTATTCGTGAGGCCCTTAATTTGGTCTAGGGTTATGTCGGATTAATAAGCATAAATAGCAGCTTAAAATCCGTACATGCCAAGAGAGACTGACATTAGACAACTTTTACAATCATTGTTTTTGCTTTTACATTATTGGGATTAATTGGGCTTAATTTCTAAACATTGTTAATTTTCGGATTTGTCACTCATCCTGACCTTGTTGCCTTGCGCAGAGCATAACTAGAGCTACAGATATCAGATTTTGGTGATCTTGTTGTCCCTAGAAAGATAAGGAAGAGACCTACAATGTCAGGTTTCACAAGAATTTTAAAATTAGGCCAAAATCAAGGCTAAGTTGGGTCCCGAGTTCTCTCAGGCGGGATCGTGCGCCCATGATGTTCCTTCACTTAAATGGGCCTAACTTACTCATCTTAAGCCCAATTAAGGCATATGATACCTTGTTGGTAAGCTTATTCAGAGGCCCTTAATTTGGTCTAGGGTTAGTCGAGATTAGCAAGCATAAATAGAGTTTACAGCCGTCGCATTGCCAAGAGAGACGAAAAATTATACAACTTTTACAATCTTTGTTTTTGCTTTTACATTTTGGGTTTAATTGGGCTTAATTGCTAAACATTGTTAATTTTCGGATTTTTCACTCATCCCGACCTTGTTGCTTTGCAGCAGAGCATAACTAGAGCTACAAATATTGATTTTGGTGATCTTCATGCCCCTAGAAAGATAAGAAAAGACCTACAATTTCATGTTTCACAAGAATTGTCAAACTAGGCCAAAATCAAGGCTAAATTGGGTCCCGAGTTCTCCGGCGGATCACTGCCATTCCATGATGTTCCTTCACTTAAATGGGCCTAACTTACTCATCTTAAGCCCAATTAAGGCATATGATACCTTGTTGGAAAGCTATTCGAGGCCCTTAATTTGGTCTAGGATTAGGTCCGATTAATAAGCATAAATAAACTTTACATCCGTACAAGCCAAAGAGAGATTGAAATTAGACAACTTTTACAATCATTGTTTTTGCTTTTATTTTTGGGTTATTGGGCTTAATTGCTAAACATTGTTAATTTTCGGATTTTTCACTCATCCTCGCCTTGTTGCCTTGCACAGAGCATAACTAGAGCTACAAATATCGGATTTTGGTGATCTTCTTGTCCCTAGAAAGATAAGTGAAGAGACTCCACAATTTTAGGTTTCACAAGAATTGTTAAATTAGGCTAAAATCAAGGCTAAATTGGGTCCGAGTTCTCCGGCGGATCGCAGTGCTAATCCATGATGTTCCTTCACTTAAATGGGCCTAACTACTCATCTTAAGCCCAATTAAGGCATATGATACCTTGTTGGAAAGCTTATTCAGAGGCCCTTAATTTGGTCTAGGGTTAGGTCAGATTAATAAGCATAAATAGCAGTTTACAGCTGCTAGCCGGAGAGAGCGGAAATTAGACAACTTTTACAATCATTGTTTTTGCTTTTACATTATTGGGCATAATCGCTTAATTGCTAAACATTGTTAATTTTCGCATTTTTCACTCATCCTGACCTTGTTGCCTTTCGCAGAGCATAACTAGAGCTACAGATATCGGATTTTGGTGATCTTACTGTCCCTAGAAAGATAAGGAAGAGACTTACAATTTCAGGTTTCACAAGAATTGTCAAATTAGGCCAAAATCAAGGCTGAATCGGGTCCCAAGTTCTCGCGCTGATCCGTGCAAGTCCATGATGTTCCCTTCACTTAAATGGGCCTAACTTACTCATCTTAAGCCCAATCGTATATGATACCTTGTTGGAAAGCTTATTCAGTGGCCCTTAATTTGGTCTAGGTTAGGTAAGATTAATAATCATAAATAGAAGTTTACAACTGCATGCTTGAGAGAGCGGAAATTAGACAACTTTTACAACCATTGTTTTTGCTTTTACATTATTGGGCTTAATTCGCTTAATTGCTAAACATTGTTAATTTTCGGATATTTCATCCCGACCTTGTTTCTTTATGCAGAGCATAACTAGAGCTACATGATATCGGATTTTGGTGATCTTGCTGTCCCTAGAAAGATAAGGAAGAGACTTACAATTTCAGTTGTCACAAGAATTGTCAAATTAGGCCAAAATCAAGGTAAATTGGGTCCCCAGTCTCCGGGCGCGGACGTGTAGTCCATGATGTTCCTTCACTTAAATGGGCCTAACTTACCATCTTAGCCCAATTACTGCATATGATACCTTGTTGGAAAGCTTATTCAGAGGCCCTTAATTTGGTCTAGGGTTAGGTAAAGATTAATAAGCATAAATAGCAGCTTACAGTCGTACAAGCCGAGAGAGACGAAAATGAGACAACTTTTACAATCATTGTTTTTGCTTACATTATTGGGCTTAATTGCTAAACATTGTTAATTTTCGGATTTTTCACTCATCCTCGAACTTGTTGCCTTGCACAGAGCATAACTAGAGCTACAAATATCGGATTTTGGTGATCTTTGGTTCCCTGAAAGATAAGGAAGAAACCTACAATTTAAGGGTTTCACAAGAATTGCCAAATTAGGCCAAAATCAAGGCTAAATTGGGTCCCGAGTTCTCACGGCGCTGATCAAATGCGCAGTCCATGATGTTCCTTCACTTAAATGGGCCTAACTTACTCATCTTAAGCCCAATTAAGGCATATGATACCTTTTGGAAAGCTTATTCAGATGCCTTAATTTGGTCTAGGGTTAGTCAAGATTAATAAGCATAAATAGCAGCTTACAGCCGCACAAGCCTGAAAGAGAAGCGAAAATTAGACAACTTTACAATCATTGTTTTTGCTTTTAGATTATTGGGCTTAATCACTAAACATTGTTAATTTTCTGATTTGCACTCATCCTCGACCTTGTTGCCTTGCAAGGCATAACTAGAGCTACGATATCGGATTTTGGTGATCTTTGGTTCCTTAAAAGATAAGGTAAGAGACCTACAATTTAAGGTTTCACAAGAATTGTCAAATTAGGCCAAAATTAAGGCTAAATTGGGTCCCCGAGTTCTCCCGCACGGATCAAGGCGCAATCCATGATGTTCCTTCACTAAAATGGGCCTAACTTACTCATCTTAAGCCCCACTAAGGCATATGATACCTTGTTGAAAGCTTATTCAGAGGCCCTTAATTTGGCTCTAGGGTTAGGTCGTGGAATAATAGCATAAATAGCGCTTACAGCCGCACAAGCCGCAGAGAGTCGGAAATTAGACAACTTTTACAATCATTGTTTTTGCTTACATTATTGGGCTAATTGCTAAACATTGTTAATTTTCGGATTTTTCACTCATCCCGACCTTGTTGCCTTGTGCACAGAGCATAACTAGAGCTACGTATATCGATTTTGGTGATCTTGCTTCCCCTTGTAAAGATAAGGTAGAGACCTACAATTTCAGGTTTCACAAGAATTGTCAAATTAGGCCAAAATCAAGGCTAAATTGGTCCCAGTTCTCTCCGGACTGATCGTGCGCAGTCCATGATGTTCCTTCACTAAATGGCCTAACTTACTCATCTTAAGCCCAATTAAGGCTTATGATACCTTGTTGGAAAGCTTATTCGTGAGGCCCTTAATTTGGTCTCAGTTAGGACGATTAATAAAAGAAATAGCAGTTTACAGCTGACAAGCCAGAGAAGAGACTAAAATTAGACAACTTTTTA
This sequence comes from Sophora flavescens, assembly GCA_030762895.1. NCBI lineage: Eukaryota > Viridiplantae > Streptophyta > Magnoliopsida > Fabales > Fabaceae > Sophora > Sophora flavescens. Next base: position 9,428 of record JAUPTC010001750.1, on the reverse strand, counting down.
CAATCATTGTTTTTGCTTTTATATTATTGGGGCTTAATTGGTTAATGATAACATTGTTAATTTTCGGATTTTTCACCATCACGACCTTGTTGGTCGTGTTTGGGTGATCTTGTTGTCCCTAGAAAGATAAGGAAGAGACCTACAATTTCGGTGTCACAAGAATTGTCAAATTAGGCCAAAATCAGGCTAAATTGGGTCCCGAGTTCTCCTCGGGCGGAATGAGTCCATAATGTTCCTTCACATAATGGGCCTAACTTACTCATCTTAAGCCCAATTATTATATGATACCATGTTGAAAGCTTATTCAGAGGCCCTTAATTTGGTCTAGGTTAGGTCGGATTAATAAGCATAAATAGTAGTTTACAGCCGCATAAGATAGAGAGAGACGGAAATTAGACAACTTTACAATCATTGTTTTTGCTTTTACATTATTGGGCTTAATTGTAAACATTGTTAATTTTTGGATTTTTCACTCATCCCACCTTGTTGCCCCAGAGCTATCTAGAGCTACATATATCATTTTGGTGATCTTGCTGTCCTAGAAAGATAAGGAAGAGACCTACAATTTCGGTTCCACAAGAATTGTCAAATTAGGCCAAAATCAAGGCTAAATTGGGTCCTGAGTTCTCTCAAGGACTGGATCCATTCATGATGTTCCTTTCACTTAAATGGGCCTAACTTACCCATCTTAGCCTAATTAAGGCATAGATATCTTGTTGGAAACTTATTCAAGGACCTTAATTGGTCTAGGGTTAGGTCAGATTAATAAGCATAACAGAGTTTACAACCGCACAAGCCAGAGAGAGACTAAATTAGACAACTTTTACAATCATTGTTTTTGCTTACATTATTGGGCTTAATTGCTAAACATTGTTAATTTTTGGATTTTTCACTCATCCGACCTTTGTTGCCTTGGCAGCGCATAACAGAGCTGGGCGATATCGGATTTTGGTGATCTTCCTGTCCCCTAGAAAGATAAGGAAGAGACCTACAATTTCAGGTAACAAGAATTGTCAAATTAGCCAAAATCAAGCAAATTGGGTCCCGAGTTCTCCGGCGCTGACTAATGTAGTCCATGATGTTCCTTCACTTAAATGGGCCTAACTTACTCATCTTAAGCCCAATTAAGGCATATGATATCTTGTTGGAAAGCTTATTCAGTAGGCCTTAATTTGGTCTGGGTTAGGTCAGGATTAATAAGCATTAATAGCACGCATAGCCGCACATGCCGGAGAGAGTCGGAAATTAGACAACTTTTACAATCATTGTTTTTACTTTTACATTATTGGGCTTAATTGCTAAACATTGTTAATTTTCGGATTTTTCACTCATCCCGACCTTGTTGCCTTGCAGAGCATAACTAGAGCTACAGATATCGGATTTTGGTGATCTTCGTCCCTAGAAAGATAAGAGAAGAGACCTACATCGTCCAAGAATTGTCAAATTAGGCCAAAATCAAGGCTAAATTAGGTCCCAGTTCTCTGGGCGGATCAGTGCGCTCCATGATGTTCCTTCACTTAAATGGGCCTAACTTACTCATCTTAAGCCCAATTAATGCATATGATATTTCTTGGAAAGCTTATTCGAAGGCCCTAATTTGGTCTAGGTTAGGTGATTAATAAGCATAAATAGCAGTTTACAGCCGCACATCCAGAGAGAGAGAAATTAGACAACTTTTACAATCATTGTTTTTACTTTTACATTATTGGGCTTAATTGCTAAACATTGTTAATTTCGGATTTTTCACTCATCCTGACCTTGTTGCCTTGGCGCAGGCATAACTAGCTACGATATCGGATTTTGGTGATCTTGCTGTCCCTAGAAAGATAAGGAAGAGACCCACAATTTCAGTGTTTCACAAGAATTGTCAAATTAGGCCAAAATCAAGGCTAAACTGTCTCAGTTCTCTTCGCGGATCGCAGTGCCCCATGATGTTCCTTCACTTAAATGTGCCTAACTTACTCTCTTAAGCCCAATTAGGCATATGATACCGTGTTGGAAAACTTATTCAAGAGGTACTTAATTTGGTCATAGGGTTAGGTCAGATTAATAAGAATAAATAGTGCTTATAGCCGAAAGCTGGTGAGAGACGAAATTAGAAAACTTTACAATCATTGTTTTTGCTTTTACATTATCGGGCTTTAATTGGATAATCGATAATATTGTTAATTGGATTTTTCACTCATCATGACCTTGTTGTTTTTGTAGAGCATAACTAGAGCTCTAGATATAGGATTTTTGGTGATCTTGTCGTCCAGTAGAGATAAGAGAACAAGTTCAAAGTTTCACAAGAATTGTCAAATTAGCCAAAATCAAGGCTAAGTGTCCTGAGTTCTCTGGCGTCCGCAATCCATGATGTTCCTTCACTTAAATGGGCCTAACTTACTCATAAAGCCCAATTAAGGCATATGATACCTTGTTGGAAAGCTTACTCGAGGCCATTAATTTAGGTCCAGGGATATTCGATTAACAAGCATAAATAGCAGTTTCACCAGAGACAAGCCAGAGAGACTGAAATTAGACAACTTTTACAATCATTGTTTTTGCTTTACATTAATTTTATTTTAAATTTTTTTTATTTGAAATCTACCCTCCCGACCTTGTTGCCTGCAGAGCATAACTAGGCTACGAATATCGGATTTGGTGATTTTCCCCCTAGAAAGATAAGGAAGAGACCTACAATTTTAGGTTTCACAAGAATTGTCAAATGGCCAAAATCAAGGCTAAATTGGGTCCCGAAGTTCTCTGCTGGATCGGTCGCGTCCATGGTGTTCTTCACTTAAATGGGCCTAACTTACTCATCTTAAGCCCAATTAAGGCTTATGATACCTTGTTGGAATGCTTATTCAGAGGCCTATATATTTGGTCTAGGGTTGAGTCAGGATTAATAGCCTAAATAGCTACTTATAGCCGTACAAGCACTAGTGCAGTAGAGTGGATTCACTGTTAGATTTTTGGCTTTCCACATCGGTTTTCAACGGATGTGGAAATTCAATTTGTGATGAGTTTATTGCCACTTACATGCACGGTTAAAAACCGACAAAAAAGCAGACATTTTAAAACATCGGTTTTCTATTAACCGATGGTACTTAATTTAGTCACCGAAAAGTAATTGAAACTTAACTTAAGCATCTGGGCTTTGGAAAATCGAGGTAAAAATTTTTACATCGGTTTTTCCAGCGAACCGGCGTAAGTGAAAATTCTAGCACATCAGCTTCAGCTTTAAAACCGATGTAGAAAGTTAAAATTTATACATCGGTTTTAGATGAACCGAAATGTAAAATCTCATTTTTTTTAACTCTATTTTTACATCCAATCATTCCCCTTTCCCCGCTTTGGGGAATGCGTATCAATAAACAAAATCCAGATTCATCGTCAAAACAAGTAACAACACTCCAAACACTCACACACAAGCATGTGCTCAATCCATATCAAAGCAAAACATACTTCATTCAATTTTCTTGGCACAAGCAATCACCTTCTTACACATATGGTTAAAAAATACCTGTATATTTCATCAAAAGATTATGAAATTCACTTGAAACAGGGCATCGTGTCAATTAATTTCGTACGAATGAAAACAATACTTTATCAAGGCTACATCAAACACTGATATTTAAAGAATTGAACTACACCGAAAGACAATAATACATATCATCACCAAAGGTACACTATAGTTGGCAGATAAGTTTTTTAAACTAACTACATAGATAGAAATTCATGTGTGGTAATTTCAAGAGAGAAAGCCCAACGCTCTTATGATGTCGATGTCGTAATTAGAGTAATGGGAGTTGGATTGCTGAATATCTCGCAAGTTTAATTGACAAAAGATTGGTATCTTTAAGCAATAAAACTAACATAAACATATAACGAATCTATACTATTACTTCTAATTGTGTCAATTAACATTTACCTCGCCCATCTTTCAGTGATCCCGAGGAGATAATTTCCAACATCCACCGCATCACATAGCAGCCACATTCCCATGACCCACGTTGTATACGTGACTACGTATAAACGAAACCCAATTAGAATATGAGGAATTAAATAAAATAGAAATCAATTATTGTACCCACCGCATTTATGCATTTGGAACTAATAAATATCTTACGCTGGGAATAATCCATCTCGATAGTCCGAGCACGCCTACCACGCAAATGATGCATTAATAGACCTATCATGACAAAAACATTAATTAAAGTATATCTAATAGATTTTATAATTAAAATAAATGCATTATCGATTATAAAGTATTTTAATGCTTACGCTTTATGATCGTCTTCAGTTGATTCACTGCTTATTTCCCAATGAAAGGTAGAAGACCACGATCGCTCATTCTTTGGGCACAAGAGCAACAAACAATGCCAATGATTTCCGGACTTGCTTAGACTAAGTCATATATAGTTATACTTAAATAACCTGTACTTACTTATTGAGATAAGGCTAAGATAGAATTGATGATCGCCTCTGCAAGCATCACGTACCGGCAGTGACCGGTCTTCTTCCGATGCCACGAGAACATCACCCGAATTAACATGGGGTCAATGAACCTATAAAGGGCGAGGTTACCCCGACGAATAACATACGATGCGTATACCTAATATATTGGAAAAACATGTTAATTATCATGGTATTTAAAAATTAATTACGACTTAACTTATAAATAAAATGTACTTACGTCACCAAAACGAGCATGTGGTGCAAACTGACCATTTCTTTATTGGGGTACATCTCCATAAGTTCCTTCTTTGGTATATATGTACTCACCAGGGCCGCATCATGTTCCAACGCTTTACTAAGGCTGTATCATCCTCCATGGTGACAACCCTAGAGCCGTAACTTTAAAAACATCACCATGGCTAGCTGCCTTTCTCGATCCCCAAACAACATAGATATATATTAGTAACCATATAATTGTTATTTAATTCTATTAACTAAATGGTCAAATGAATACCTTGGGTGAGCAGACATCTCCTGGGTCTTCCCAGATCCGACCTTTTGTGCACAATATCATTTCCAACATCCTATAACGAATAAAAATAAAGCATTATCTTTAAACAATAATAAATATATTTCAACTATGAATATAGAAAAACACACCAACCAATACCTCCATGCAACAAGAAAGTTGACCACTTTTCTCGCCGAGGATGAAGTTACTGTGGCTCGACTCCACGCTTGAACCTCCTCAATAAGACTTGAAGCATCGCATCTCGACAATCTCAACATACACCTCACCTGATCATCCTAATAACTGGGGGTTATGATATTACCTAACTTATTATATGCCCTACCCAATGCCATTAAGCTGGCGATGATGATGATCATCAACATACAAATTCACACCTATCAGGTCGCCATCATCATCATCATCATCATCATCATCATGGGCAGCAAGAAGAAGAAGATCACCATCACATCTTTTCGTGGATGACGAGGAGGATCACATGAGCCCTAGTGCTCATAATGACGGGGCTGGACACCCGTCACACCATCCCACAATAGAAGTCAATATTGCCATCTCGGGCAAACCGCCTCCATCTCCGTCAAGCTCAAAGCAATCTCCGTCGTTTTAGTCGTGTTTTATTCAACTGAATCTTCCGCCTTGGTGTGAAGATGAACCATGGTATTGGAATGCCGACTCTCCATCCAACACCAATGACACGCTCTTGGTCCTGGCTTATCAGCAAGAGATAAGATATCATCGCCTTCTGGGAACAAAGGTTCCTCAAGCTGGATCATCCAAGGCATCCTATCACATAAAAAATATCTGTCACATTACAATCCGAATAATCTTAAAATGACAATTACAACAAACTATACTTACAATCCTCTCACTACTTGGCGGCCTCCTCTGATGTATATTGTCCTGCTTTTCTTTTCGCCTTCCATGAACGAGGCTGGGGGTGAGGTGGATCAACAACCTTCGAAGATTTTCGCATTAGGATCCGCCCCGAGATGCCGCTTCCGACGTGCTTTCTTTTCCTCTTCAACCATTTTCTAATAAGTTTTTATATCCCTCATGAGACATGATAATGGGGTAGACATTCTTGCTTTGGTTTTTCTCGCCTTTTTCCTCTTCTCCTATAAATAAAAGACAATTAAATTACATAAGTAAATGAAATTAATGCAATTACATAAATTAGAGACAAATCAAATAAGTTAACTCAAAGTCGGGATCACGCTCTGAACAAAGCGATCCACGCGCTTTGTCAAGAAACTGATACACCTCAAGTGGGTTCTTTTACTTTTGGATTGAATATATAGTGATTCGCCAGTCGGCCTTAAAGCCCTCCAACGCCTTCCAAAGATACTTTAAAACGCTTCTTCATAGCGATGTATCCTGGATGTCAAAATGTCAAATCGATTAAGACCAAAAGAATCAACGAATTATCGTATGTATTATTAAGATAAAATAAAGTAGATACTACAAACACATGATGAGAAGTATGGATAGCAGAATACTCTCCCATATTGCCTCTTCACGCCCGCGTACATCTTCTCCACCTAACAATGAGTATACTGGGCCTGTTCCTAGCAAGGGTCGCCACAAAAATGGTAAATTGATCTTCCACTGCCCAATAGTTTGAGGTTATTATTAAAATCTACTCTTATCCTTTGATTTGACCTACGTTGGGAACTAAATTCCTCATCCGTGGCACGCCTACCTTTCTATTAGAGATTTGGTCTCTCACCGCCGCTGAAGGAGGATATCCTCATGATCAGCCATGTGATACTGTTTAAACACAAAACAAAAAACTTGCAGTCGATAAATATCAAACATAACTTATAAATATCGATCAACGATATGACATAACTTATAAATATCAACGAAATATATATATGCCAAACTTGATGGTAATATCAAACTAAACTTACTTTGTGGTCAATTAGTAAAGTTCTCCCATAACCCTTCTTGGTGATCATTACTAGTAGATGTACATCATCCACTTCATTTTCCTCATTGAAATAGGGACTGGGGGAGAAAGAAGGAGTATCTAAATATCGAGAGTTGAATCGTGATTTCCTCACTACCATTATACATGTTTTTTCCCCGAGACCACTCCACTCACCTTTTGTTAGAAGGATCACGGATATAAAACACTTGTTTTAGCTTGGGATGCCATGATGAAAGGTCCCTCTTTATTACCTACCTTACTAAGGTCCACCAATTTGAATTCCTAACTCATCGGTTTGCACACCATTGTATCGCCGACCCACCGACATTTAAAAAGGTACTTTAAACTTCGTAATCAACCTCCCATATCTCTTCAATGATTCCGAAGTACGAATCTGATGCCATAACAAGGGTTTTTATCTTTCAACTAGAGAATGATGGACTCGGCCGACTATAACCCCAACCGCTTTGGCATAGTACTTTTGTCATCCCGGGACTTTGTATAGAAGGAAAACTTATTGATATCGTAACTACCCAGCATATGACATCAAAGTTAGGCCCCCGTGCTATTATTTTAATGTAGTAGATAGCACTTATCCTTTGCAATTTTTTTTAAACCATTAAGAAAGCTTATGCTTGTTCAAACACCATTTTTCATTCATTCTAGGTAAGTTTCATGATGATGCTTTTATGTTCACATAAGTATGGTTCAACTCATTGTGTTATTCAATATATACAAATGTGCTGAAGCACTTCCTCCCGATCCATGCCTCCACAAGGATACCCGTACCCTTACCATCATATCTTCCTTCGTGACGAGACTTCTAAAGCCCTGCAGTTCCGCTCCCATAGTAGTCCGTACAAAACTCAATAGCTTCTTCCAACATACCTTCAACAATAGATGCTTCGGGACGGTGATTTTTCTATATATCCTTTCAGATCTTCATGTATCGCTCAACCGGTACATCCACCTAAAATAAACGACCGCACAATCTAATCTCCCTCACTAGATGAAATAATCAAATGAACCATGATGTCAAAAATGAAGGTGGAAAATACATCTCCAATTGGCACAATAAATGGCTGCCTCATTTTCCAACTCATCCAAATTTTTAGTGTCAAGACCTTGCACATATAGTATTGAAGAATAAGCATAACCTAGTAATGGCATGTCTGATTTTTAGGCAATATGTCACGAATGGCCACCTGTGAGTAGTCGCTGCATCAAGACATGCCAACTCGTGAGACTTAAGCCAACTAATTTGAGATCTTCATTGGACATGTCTTCCGATATTTGAAGAGTAACCCCCTGCACTTTGACTCCCCGTAGACATCTGCTGCAACCTTCTTTTCTTTTTTTTTGATAAAGTATACGTGGGCAAATAAGTCTTTTATCCCCACTTTAAGGGGAGCTAACTGCTTTCGGGATACCCATCGCAACTAGATCCATTGATGGCATTCACTCATCCTTTGTCTTGCCTTGAATGTTGAGTGAAGTGCCCGATTAAACTCGCCACATTTTTCTCTACATTCATCACATCAATACAATGTCTTACATCAAGCTTGGTACTAAAGATGTAAGATCAAAGAAGGAACCTTTTCTTCCCCATATTTTTTCTTGTAGTCTTCTTCTGGGTCTTCCAGATAACATTAGTGTTGTCTACCTTCTAAACTTGTTTCCATTAAGCACTTGAGTAATTTCATTCTCCTAAGTCCATTGAAAGCTTCTCACCACGATCAGGTGATTACGCTGAGAATTCCGATGCCCAAGGAAACCTGCCTTCCTTCCATGTTGCATTGATGGTACATGTGCCTTCCTCACATATTGAATGCTTATGCCCCTAACACTATACCTACACAGTTCCTCAGGAGGCCGGAAAGTCATCGAGCAGCAAAATAACATGGCACTTAAATCAATGTCTCTGCAATACCCACAATCACATCAACGCCATCCCCACAACATTTCAAGTCTTCAATCAAGGGACTGATAAACATCAATATCACTTGGCTGTTTAGGACCAAATCATCATACTTAACATAATGTATTTGCGCTCATGCACAAATCTGGCGAGTATACAAAGTTGTAAATTACATGAGAACATGCCATGAATTCAGTGAATATCACTGTTTCCATATGGATTCATTCCATCGTAGCAGTCCAAGCTTGAGGTTTCGTCATTGCCGGAAATCCTAAACAAACTATCAATTTTTTCCATTGCAAAGAATCGGCTTCTATGGCTAAGCTGCTCCATCACACTTCCTCTTAATCTGGTAGCGCACGAATGTTCTCGTGGCGTGCATTTACATTAGCAAACAATCGCCTTGAACCGCTTAATCACGCGAAGATACTAATAACACCTTCGCAGGAGGACCTTTACATCAGCATCACAACTAGAATCACTCATCCTTCACTTTGTAACGATACCCTACACCGGCACTGTGCATCCTTCAAAATCCCCTTTCCGTATAACAGAAATTGGCTGGCAAGCGTATTTTCTCTTATACTATACCTATCGACATGTAATATCTT
>JAUPTC010001749.1:0-20948 GCA_030762895.1 Sophora flavescens | reverse complement strand
TGAGGGAGTTCATTCTTGCTCTTTTGACATATGAGGTTCCTTCATGTGTTACTTGCAATGTATCCCACATCTCCTTTGCTGATTTGTAATTTGAAATCCTGAAAAACTCATCACGGCTTAAAGCAGATGTTATAATATTCTTAGCATATGCATTATATTGAACTTTTTTCTTATCATCCTTATTCCATTCAGTTTTGGGCTTATTTCTTGGAGCACCATTAGCATCTATAGTAGAGGAGACAAATGGTCCATTTTCTACTGCATACCAAATGTCAACACCTGCTGCCTCAAGAAAGATTACCATATTTTCCTTCCAATAGATATACTCAGATCCATTGAAGGCAGGAGGGCATGCAAGGGAAGCCCCTTCATTCAAACAGTCATTGGAAGCCATACTCTTATAGTTGTTAAGCCAAACTTAAGAGTTTAGCTCTGATGCCAATTGTTGTTTTGGCTTCAACGACTCAAGAGGGGGGGTGAATTGAGTTTTCAAAAAATATTTCCCTCTTAAAACTTTTTCACAAAACTTTTCTTTTAAGAGTTGCGGATTTGTGGCCTCTGGATCTTTTACAAAATCGATGAAGGGTTTATATAAAATCTTGAATTGGAAGATAACGAAGATAAGAAAGATTAATTCATAATAGGTTCGGGTTCAAGATTCAATAATAACAAAATACAGAAACTGATCAATCCTTTAAAGATTAAGAACAAAAGTTGATTCTTACAATCGAAATGTAAAACAAAAGTTGATTCATAACTCTCAATAGTCAGATAAACAATTTGAAGCACTTATGAGTATTGAAACACTCTTTTCATAGTAAGCTCAATTAAGATGATGAATGATTTTTCACAATTGATTTCTCAAAATGATTTAGATTAAAGCTGTGATATGTTATGATATGATTTCGTTCTTATCAAAGTGTTCCTTTGATCCCTTTTTATATAGAAAAAAGTTATAGTCATTGGGATCAATCAAAACAGATTTGGATCGATTAACTAAATCTATTTTCTTGATTCGGTTCTTGATATAAGATTCTTCATCGACTCTTATAGAATTCGAGTCCATCTTGATAATAACCACGACCATCTAGCCACTAAGATTTTACATTCGGACGGGCTAGTAGGCGAGCTCCATATGCCACGTCGTGAGGCGGGATTACTAAAACACAAAGTAATTGGGCGAGCTCCAATTAGTAGATGAAGCTCCATTTAGTAGGCGAGCTCCATATGGTAGAGCGAGCTCCATATGGTTGGCGAGCTCCAGATGCCATGTCATTGAGCGGAGCTTCTCATTTTAAGATCTTAGCAAGTCCAAAGACTTGTGTGGACGAGATGCTTCTGTCACCTTAGTAGACGAGCACTTGTATCATTTAGTGGACGGCGCTTCTATCACTTTAGTGGACGAGCGCTTGTATCACTTGGTGTTGGTCGGCGCTTTGGGCGAGCACTTCTAATTTCCAAAAATAATTTTTTAACGAAAACTTATTCTTTTTAATGCGAGGTTATGAAAATTGATTTTCTTCATGCATCTTTTTAATTGAGCTATTTGTGAATAAGAGATTTCATCTCTTATAAATCATCTAAGACTTAAATCTAATTTCTCCTTTAAGCTCTTGTCTTGATGATCCTTTGATCTCTGTCTTTTCTCTTTGATTCCTTCAAGTTCTTCCTTGAATATTCTCCTTTGATTGCTCACTGAACTTGTTGATCACTGCTTGATACCTGTCTTTGTAATTTGATGCTAAAACACTTTCATACACATTAAGTTGTATTTGTCATATATCAAAATCTCTAAGTCATTGAATCTAACTAGGTATTGATAATGAGATTTATGAAGGAAGTTTCATCGGTAGGTTCGTAGTTCTGGATTGATTTGCCCATCGATAAGCTTTCGCGCCTAATTTTTACCATTCGCGTGCCTATTAAACGAAAATACCGGCAGGATAAGTCATCGGTAGCGTTTACGCGGGCATTCCATCGAGAAAATTCATAAACTTTTCATATTCACACTTACAAGCGGCCAAATCCGTCGGTAAGTCCGTCAGAACCATAGCGATCGGAAAACTTTAGTCGGTAATTCTGTGTTTTTCTTGTAGTGTTCTTCTTTAGCGGTGAGTACTTTATTTCCATATGCTTAGCACCCTTAGAGTACTTGTCATTTTTAGAAAAGAAGACAGGCTGAGAATTATCACAATAAATTTTCAGCTGACTTGGCAATACATTGACTATTCCAAATCCTGAAATAAAGTTCCACAGCCAATTCGCCTAAATCGTGGCCTCAAAGCATACCACAAATTCAGCTTCCATAGTGGATGCAGCAATGACAGACTGCTTCGAACTCTTCCATGATATTGCTCCTCCGTTAAAAAGATATACATAGCCAAATGTGGACTTTCTTGTATCCACACGACCCGCAAAGTCTGGATTTGAATATCCAATCACCTCAAGATGATCATATCTCCTATAAGTAAGCATGTAATCCTTCGTTCCTTGCAATTATCTTAGAACTTTCTTTGCAGCTTTCCGGTGATCCAATCCTGGATTACTTGTATCTACCAGGCATTCCAACCGTAAAACTTATATACGGTCTTGTGCATGTCTTAGCATACATCAAACTCCCAACAACATATGCATAAGTAATATTTTCCATCTGTTTCCGTTCCAAATCATTCTTTGGACATTGCATGAGACTAAACTTGTCTCCTTTCTAAATTGGAACGGGAGATGCTAAGCACTTGTCCATTCTAAATCTCTCTAAAACTTTATTAATATATGCTTTCTGAGACAAACCCAACAATCCAAGTAATCTATCCTGGAATATTTCTATTCCGATCACATAGCTTGCCTCACCCATATCCTTCATTTCAAAGTTTTTAGAGAGAAAATTCTTAGTCTTACATAATAGACCAAGATCATTAGTTGCAAGCAAGATATCACCAACATCTGAGTCGAAATATAAACTTACTCTCAGTGACCTTGGATATATACACGGTCCCAAGGTGTTTTCCTTAAATCCAAAGGAAACAACAGTATTATTGAACTTGAGATACCATTGTCGGGAAGCTTGTTTAAGTTCGTATATTGATCTCTTAAGTTTACATACCATGTGTTCCTTTCCTTTCTCTATGAATCCCATTGGCTGATCCATATAAACATCTTCCTCTAAATTCCCATTTAGAAAGGCAGTTTTCACATCCATTTGATGCAACTCTAAATCATAATGAGCAACCAATGACATGATAATTCTGAAATAATCTTTCTTGGAAACTGGTGAAAAGGTTTCCTTGTAATCAAAGCCATCTTTCTGAGTAAAACCCTTAGCAACAAGTCAGGCCTAGTAACGTTCAAGGTTGCCATGAGAGTCACGCTTATTCTTAAAAACCCATTTAGACCCAACTCTCTTGCAACCTTCAGGCAATTCACAAGGTCCCAAACATCATCCTGTTCCTTGGATTTAAGCTCATCTTTCATAGCATCTAACCATTTTTCCAGCATTATCACCATTCATGGCTTGTGAAAATGGAACTGGATCATCATCAAATCCTAAGTCATTTTCCGACTCTTGTATATATACCACATAATCATTCGGAATAGCCGATCTCCTTTCTATTTGGGATCTTCTTAATGCTATTTCTTGTGGTTGTTCTACTAAAGGTTCATTATTAACCTCGGGATCATTAATTTGTTGTTCTTCTTGATTATTATACGGTTCAACAACTTGAGGAACAACAACTTGAGTAGTAGGATCACAAGTCAAAGGAACTTTTATTCTAACTTCATTAATCTCCACATTTCATGAAGCTTCACTCCCATTGGTTTCACCATTCTCAATGAACCTAGCATTTCAGTTTCAACAATTCTTGTACTATGGGTAGGACAATAAAATCTAAACCCCTTAGACATTTCTGAATAACCAATGAAATATCCAATGATTGTTCTTGCATCAGTTTCTTTTATGTGGATTATAAATCCTTATTTCTTCGTGGCAACCTAAACATGTAGGTGCCTTAAACTAGGTTTCCTTAGGTCCACGGTTCAAATGGTGTCTTTGAAACCGCCTTACTAGGAACCTTGTTTAACAAATACATGGCAGTTTTAAGGCATACATCTACAATGACAAGGGTAAAGATGCATTACTTAATACTCCTAACCATATCCATTAAGGTTCGATTCACGCCTTTCACGATACACCATTTTGTTGTGGTGTACGGCATTGTGTATTGAGAACATATGCCACACTTTTCTAGGAACTTAGCAAATGGACCAGGGTGTTGTCCATTTTCATCATACCTTCCGTAATAGTCACCACCTCTATCAGACCTTATGATTTTCACCTTTCTGTCAAATTGCCTTTCAACTTCATTTACATAAATTTCTAAGGCACTCACTGCTTGACACTTCTCATGCAGCAAATAGACATATCCATAACGTGAAAAATCATCAATAAAGGTGATAAAGTATTTTCTTTACCGAAATAATTAACATCAAAAGGTCCACATATATCAGCGTGAACTATCTCAAAGAAGTTTGAGTACTTCTTGTGGCACCTTTCTTTGTGTGTTTTGTTTGTTTTCCTTTAATACAATCCACACAAATATTAAGGTTGATAAAATCCAAATATGGAAGAACTTCTTCTTTATGAGTCTTTCCATTCTTTCCTTGGAAATATGACCCAACGCTTATGCCACAAATAAGCAAAACGTTCATGCACTAAACCACTTTTAGTGCCAACATTATGATGCAAGGTCATAAGTGTTTCAGCATATAGATTATCAAGATTCAATCTATATAAACCATCACTAAGTATACCGGACCCAATCATAAAGGCATGCTTATACAAGCTGAAACATCCATTACCAAACTTAAAAGAGTATCCAGCAACATCAAGTTTAGACAAAGAAACTAAATTCCTAGAAATATTAGGTACATTCAAAGTTTCAAACAAATCTAAATGATGTCCGATGTCAAGGATCAAACGATAAGTCCCGGACTTCCTTTGGAACTTTCACTCTATTCCCCATAAAGACAAAGTTCTCATTTAGGTTTATGGTTTGGATTGTAAGGAATCCTACATCGTATTAGAAACATGAGGCATACATCAAGAATCAATCCACCAAGTATTATGGGGAACTTCAGTTAAATTTGATTCAAAACATAAATAAACATTAAGCTTACCTTTCTTTTCGAACCAAGCCTTACGTTTGGAGCAATCCTTCTAGAAATGTCCAGATTTCTCACAGAAATGACATTTGTCATTCTTTTCTTTCTTCTGGATCTTAACGGAGGACTCATTTTATCTTTAGTGGTCCTTTCCCGCTTTTCATGTTTCTTATCGGCATTCCTACCGGCTCCTTGATGGTTCACGTAATGGATTGAGTGACTTCCTTGATTCTTAAGTCTCGTTTCCTCTTGAACCAACATCTTGTGCAATTCATGCACATTCCATTTATCTTTCATGGTGTTGTAGTTCATTTGGAGCGGGCCAAATCAGGCGGTAATGAGTTCAAAATGAACTGCACAAGGAAATTCTCATCCACTTCCATTCTCAATGACTTAAATATTTATCATTTCAATAACATGCTCATGCATTGTCCGAGAACCATCAAACTTCATGGTGGTTAAAGTACTCATTAATGTCCTAGCAAGAGACTTGTCGGCAATTTGGGAGCGCTCTTCCACATTCTTCATACATTGTTGTGCACTTTAAGTTTTAGGAAGAAGCGGGACTTAATGTTACTTGCTACATGCTCGTTCACGTAAACATCAAGCTTAGTCTTTTTGACCTTTCCCAAGCCTTATAATGGGTCTTCTCTTCATTGCTACTAGCATCGATGTAGTAGCAGGCTTCTCAACTTGAAGAGCCAAATCAAGATCCATTACACCAAGGTGAAACTGGATTTGTTCACTCCATTCAGAGAAGTTCAGGCCATTAAATATTGGAGCAGGGCGTATAATGTGAATGTAAAGACATAGGAGCGGATCTGCAATTAATACATGCTTGACATTAATGCTTTGAGTCATAAAATAATATACAATCAAATTCAGACAATAAAACATTAAACATTCAATGCACATCAATGTTCTCCTTTGGGTGATACATCAATGCACAACAAACATAATGATGCTAATACAATCAACATTATTAGGCAATGAAATATGCACTAAACTAGAAATATTTACTATCTTTGGACATATAAATAAAACTAATAGTGCATTCACATCACCAACAATCATGTTCATTAATTATAAGAACAACTAATCAACCTTTGGGTGATCCATAAATGCCTTATAACAATGAACTCCAAGTTACCCATAAACTAACAATCATCATGTCATTTTATAGCATCACATTCTATGGGTAATTGAAATAAATCATCATTCATTTGGAATTAAAATAAATTTTCAGATTTGACCACTTCGATGATTAACAAATCTATCATACACTTAATTCCAAAATACACATACTTCAAACAATCACACACACACACACACACACACAGAGATATATATATATATATATATATATATATATATATATATATATATATATATATAACAATTCAATATATATAAGTCTTGATTATCACAAGTTGCCAATACATTCATTTAAATGTCTTTCCTTCATTCTCATTCATAAAAAAATTCACCTACGAGAAGGCATTTAAAAGGCTTAGGTGGAAGGAAATTGGAATGGGGCAAAAACCATTTCATGATTCTTAAAATTGGTAACTTTCTAAAGATCATGTACAGGGAAAGTAAGTTTCAAGTGATATTTGAAACTTGAATTACAGGAAAACCTTATTCCGATCCGATTCAGAAATATCATCACGTCAGAGGAACCTTTTTTTTTCAAATTGACAATTGAAAATCATTTAAAATTGGAAGCAATTCACGTATGCAAATTGAAAACATACAAGGAAGCAATTCATTCACAAAGGACAAAAAATATATACTTTCATTCATTTGATCCTTTATTCATTCCCGATAACAGAAAAAATCATCACGGACTAGCATTACTTCTATGATTAGCGGCGGAGAAACATAATTAAAATTCCTAATTTTTCGTAATTGGGAGTTCATGCAAATTGGAATTCAAACATCATCAATGGAGAATCACAAATTTCATAACACAATGCTTTGATACCACATGTTAGTCATAGTTCTCTAGGGTTCAATAATAGAAAATTATCATGCACATCATAAGGATCTTAGAATCTATGATTCTCACATAAAAATAAATGATAGTGGTACTTACCTTGATCCATGATCAAGTAGCAAGATGAATCTCCTCCTTATCCCGATCTATCTCTTCCCTTAACTTCCTTCTCACACCCTTTCTTGATGGCAATGGTTGGGAGAATTTTCAAGGGAGAGATAGAACCCTTGGTGTCATAATGTGTGTAACTCCCATCAAGTTACCACTATTTATCTACTTAATTAACATCTCATATTAACCAATAGGTCCTTTTACTTTCATTAATTTACATATAGGACCCAAAAATTATTTCACATGAGTCACACATAATAATAAATTGTTATTTTCTAACAAGGTGATCATCATTATTGGTGGCGATTTCAAGCAAATTCTCGCAGTTATACCAAAGGGATTGTTGGTGCTAACATTAATGCCTCGTACCCTTGGGAATTTTGCCTAGTCGAAGCTTGACTAAAGTCATGAGGCTTCAAGTTGGGTATTCAAGTTCTAATGTTGAAGAGATGAAGAGTTTTTAGGGTGGTTGTTAAGTATTGGTGATGGAAGGATTGGTGAAACACAGAGACACCCCGATGTCCCATTAAAGAAACAACTAAACTACTTAAAACCTAATCGTGATAAAGGCGTTAAACGGATAAACGTAAAACAACGAATACAAAAAAAAAAAAACCTTAAAATAACTATACAGAAAAACAAACATTTCACACATATACATATATGTAATACATCATCATAACATCTTTGTGCGGTCAAGGTAGAGAGGGTACCCCATCGGTAGGGCCCCATATAAGGTACAAACTACCATGAAATAACTCAAAGTGCGCACTAGGCCCGTCGACTACGGATGACTCACTTGCTACCACGACTCTTGCCACGACCCCCTCGATGTCTCGATGTAGTGCGGGAAGGCCTGATGCCCCTCGATTGCTACTAGGCGTGCTCCTCCCCGAGCGCTGCTGAAAAAGAGACGCGGTATACAACACTATGTCGGGATAGCTGGCGGTGGGACTCTTGCCTAGCTTGTCGGACATCAGTGACCTCCGGTATCTCTCGGTCTTTGAGAGCGAGATCTACATCGTTCACCACGATCTAATCCTTGATCATCCAGTGCGGGTGAGAGGCGGTATTGAGTACGGGCATGGAGTGCGAGAGCAGGAGCTGGGTGAAATCATCTTGGGCATGGCGGCCCGGCGAGAAAAGGCGGCTCGGGGAAACCGATAGGAAAAGGATACATAGCATATAAGCAATAATGGCACCTGAGACATGCATCAAACATATATATACAATCATCCTCGGGACACGTTATCATCCTCTGCACCCTTAGCACTCATGGAACTTATCTTGCGTGGCCACCGCCATCCTATCACGTATCCCTAGTCTAGTTAGGGATGTTGGTGATCGTCCAAGCAACGCGTCCCGAAATGCCGTACACACCCCATCGCGGTGGGGGTGATCATGCAAAAGCAATGACACTTTATAGCTGCATCTCGCTCCGGTGCACACCCTGGTTCTTTCTCGGGGTGCTCATGCATAGCAATGATACTATAGCTGCACAATCTAAACCTAAGTTGGGACAGCCCCATGAAGACTTTCGGATGTGTTACGGTAGTCTCCCTCACATTAGTATAAGGAAACTGGCCGTGATTCGGTATTCATAATGAATTCATCGACCTCATGTGTTCCACTTACCCCAGTGTGATCGACAAAATGCATCTATATGGGTCTCGTGGCTTCGTGCCGGTCATAACCTAGTGCCTCGACCTTCATCAATCCCGTGTAATATCTCAAATCTCGTGATAAATAATTATTTATTAATTATTTAGGTTAGACACGACTACATTATACATCATACACACCATAACATGCATCACTATAAATTATCATATATTAATACCTAGAGCCAAGATTACCTTAATTGACACTAATGAGCGACTTACTTTCCAATCGCAAGAGTAAATACGAGGGATTGAAGGGCTCGAAAAGAGAGAGGATAGGGTTTACGTCGGTACAAGGCTTGCAAAAAAGTGTCAAAATGAGAGTCACTACAACATAATAGACTTTTAATAATGCACCTTTAATAGCATTTCCGTGTGGAAATGCTATTAAAAATGATGGGGGACTTTTAATAGCGTTTCCCAAGGGAAACGCTATCTTAGGTATCACCTAAGATAGCGTTTCCATGTGGAACCTGCTATTAAAAGTGTCATAGGAAAAGATAAGCGGTTCCACACGGAACGCTATCTTAGGTGATACCTAAGATAGTGTTTCCTTCGGAAACGCTATCTTAGGTATCACCTAAGATAGCGTTTCTGTAGGAAACGCCATCTTAGGTCTTCCAAGAAAATTAGACGCGCGCGCGGCCTTCCCTCTCTTTTTCTTCCTCATTTTCATTCTACTTTTTCCTTCCCTCTGCATGCCATCTCTTTTTTCTTCCCTCACCTTCGCCATTGCTCTCCGCCGCTGCTACTCCGAAAGAGAAAGAACTTAAATCATACCATTGTAGTTTTAGTTTCACACTTTCATAGTTTAGAGAGAAAGTGTGTGTGTGTGTTCTGGAGTGGAAGATAGCTGAAGCTCTAGAAGGAGACAACACAAGGAAGAAGAGTGGAAACAAAGGGATACCCATTGTTTTTCTTCTTCATTACAATAGTGGGTTGATTGCTAGTGAAGAAGAAACTCGCACCACATTTCTTCTTCTCTTTCCCCTCGCAAGTTTTAGGTATTCTCACTGTTTCCTTCTTTCTAGGTTCTCTTTATTTATTTATTTTTTTTTTTGTAAAAAGAAAACAATAATTTCTTATTCTGATTGCTCTAGCTTCTTCATGTGCATTTTTGTTTGGTTTTTAGCTTGTGAGTTTCTCTTCATAAAGAGTATACTTAACATAACCTAGTTTGTAACTTTAACCCCTCGACCTTCTTGAATTTTGTTTTTCTTTCGTGCCCTGTTATTGATTCTTATGTTGGCCGTGTATTGTATCAGTTTTATTTGCATTTGGGGATTTGAAGAGTATTCTCTTGTATTTGCACTTTGCAGGATAATTTCTATTCATTATTTTTTAAGTAATGTTCAATTTATTTGGATTTTTTTTTATGTTAATGCAATTTTGATTTGGGGCTTCGATTACGCCGTCTCTCTTTAGTCTTTAGGTGAAGGTAATGCCCGGTGAATAATGTTTTCTTTGTGGTCAATTTGTTGGGTTTGTAACTTACAGTCATTGTTATATTTGTTCTTTACTTTCGGGTTAGGAGTGGGGCAGGTTTTATTATCTCTATTCCCTAGTTTCATGGGTTCATACGCTTATTATGCTTGTTGTTCCTTCTTATTGTCCTTTTGGGTGCATCTCTCTTTGTTTCACCATTTTACATTTTGCTTGTTCAGATTCTTTTTTTGTGTTTTGTTTTTTACTCTTTGTGGCATTTTTTGGGTTCTATTATTTCTCTCTATCAGTTGTTAGGTATTGTCCTTTTTAAGACATTGGATTTCTGGATTCCTGCCTCTATATGAATAAATGTCAATTTTTTGTTTTTGTTTTTTAGTTGATTGCTAGTGAAGTCATGTCTTCTGAGTGCTGAGCTTCATTAATACCTTGCAAGGTGAAGCTTCTTGCTCAGAAGTTTGTATTTTTAGGCTGTCTTAGTAATGAGTCATTGAGGCTTTGATGATTATATCCCAAAAGCTAAAATTTCACCATTTCATGATTTTTTTTCTCTGAGAAGTTAGAGTCCCAAACCAACTCAAAATCTGATCTATTTCAGTTTCTTCAGGTCCAAGTAATGCGCGTCACGGCCGTGATGGCCATCACGGCCAGGCCGTGACGGTCTCTGTTTCTGGTTGCTCTGCGAAATTCCAGTCTCTCGCGAGGCGAGCCTATGCTCGCGTCGCGAGCCCTCTGTTATGGCCGTGAAGAATTTCACGGTTGGGCCGTGATGTGCTCTGACTTGTGGTGGTTTTGGGTCACGGCCGTGATGGATATCACGGCCGGTAGAGATGCAGAACTCGACTTCAGCCTTTCTTCTTTTTCAGTTTTGCTCGATCATGGCCGTGATGAGCATCACGGCTAGGCCGTGATGGACTCTGTTTGGCTCATTTTCTGCACTTTTAAAGCCCTATCTTAATTTATCCAAACTTCATCATGGTTGATCTCGAGCATTTTACCCTTGATATCCGCAGAAACAACACACGAAACCGCCTTACCCGTTCCAAAGGAAAATTAACCTAAAATCTAATAAAAATATTCCTAAACTACATGAAAATGCATGCAAAATGATAGACAAAGATGATGTGGAATCACACTCATCAACAAGTGACTCTTGGTTCCTTCAAAGAATACTCGGCGACAATGTGTTTTGTTTGCAGCCTTTCATTCCTTTAATCTGTATACATTGCATGTATACCTCAACCACTCTAAACTCAAAGAAAATATGTTTAATAAATATTTTTGAAGATCCGAAAAGCATGCATCCGAAATGCATGTCTCACAATCGTTTAACGAAGGAGTATGAGGATGGGGTGAAAGAGTTCATTAGTTTTGCGTTCGGCATGCGAAAAACCCTAATACAATCATATGTCCTTGTTTAGATTGTTGTTATGCAAGGCGAGTTAGTGCAGCCGATTTGGAAGAACATTTAGTGTGTAATGGAATCGATCAAAGTTATACATGTTGGACAAAACATGGTGAGACAAGAGCTGAGTCTAGTGAAATGAGGAATCGTGTGAGATATTCATCATACGATACCGACACAAATACTTATGAGGGCGATCGTTTTGAAGACATTGCAAATGCTGTTGAAGAGGATCTTCGGGATTGTCCACAAATGTTTGGGAGGTTGGTAAGTGATGCAGAGCAACCATTGTATGATGGATGTACTAAATTCACAAGATTGTCGGCGATGTTAAAGTTGTATAACTTGAAATCGGGCAACGGGATGGACTGATAAGAGCTTTGCGGACTTACTCACACTATTGAAAGACATGTTGCCGGATGATAATGTGCTTCCTAGTCGGACATACGAGGCTAAACAAATGTTACGCTCTATTGGCATGAGCTACGAGAGGATACATGCTTGTCCTAACGATTGCATTTTATTTCGGAATGAATATGCATCGTTACGGATGTGTCCTAAATGTAATGCCTCACGATATAAGAAGAAAAGAATCAGATCCGAGAGAAGGTTGTGTGGTATTTTCCCATAATACCCAGATTTAGGCGCATGTACCGTAGTTCGAAGATTCAAAGCACTTGACATGGCATGAGGATGAAAGGATCAAAGATGGCAAGGCTGCGGCACCCTAAGGCAGATTCTCCGCAATGGAAGAAATTTGATCATGATTATCCCGATTTTGGGCAAGATTCAAGAAACCTACGACTTGCATTGGCTCTTGACGGATTTAACCCGCACGGTGTTCAGAAGTAGCTCTCACAGACATGGCCTGTGATTTTGGTGATTTACAACCTATCCCCATGGCTATGCATGAAGCGCAAATTTATGATGTTATCTATGTTAATTTACGGGCCCAAACAACCAGGAAATGATATAGACGTCTATTTGACTCCTTTGATTGAAGACTTGAAACAACTGTGGGAGACAGTGTGGAGGTGTATGATGGGTATAAGGAAGAAAGTTTCAATTTGAGAGCTATGTTGTTTGGGACAATTAATGATTTTCCAGCCTACGGTAATCTGTCAGGATATAGCATCAAGGGTCGAGTGTGCATGCCCTATATGTGAAGAGGGTACAGATTGGATGCGGTTAGAACATTGTAAGAAGAATGTCTTTCTTGGGCATCGTAGATATTTGCATCCAAGTCATCATTACTCTAGTGGAGAAAGGCGTTCAATGGGAACTCGGAAGAAGGTAGAGCGCCTTCACCTTTGACTGGGTGATCAACTTTTTGAAAAGGTAAAGGATTTGAATATCCAATTCGGTAAACCTTTCATGAGAGATATTGTCACAAGAGGGTGGAAGAAAAGGTCGATTTTCTTTGAGTTACCATATTGGAAATCATTATATGTAAGACATTTCCTCGATGTGATGCACGTTGAAAAAATATCCGTGATAGTGTCATTGGTACGTTACTCAATGTGCCAGGGAAGACTAAAGATGGCATCAATGCAAGGTTGGACTTGGTTAGTATGGGAATAAGAAGAGAATTGGGACCGACGAAGAAGGGTAAAAGTACATATCTTCCTCTCGGCTGCTTACACTCTATCTAGAAAAGAAAAAACTGTTTTTTGTAAGTTTCTTGAAGGAGTTAAGGTTCCGAAGGGTACTCTTCAAACATTAGGAACCTCGTATCGATGAAAGATCTCAAGTTAAAAGGTCTAAAGTCCCACGATTGTCATGTTCTCATGGAGCAGTTGATACCCATTGGTATACGGTCTATTTTACCTTACAAAGTGCGGGGGCCTTAACTAAACTCTGTTTCTTCTTCAAGGCAATTTGCAGCAAAGTGATTGACCTCGGGAAGTTGCCATCATTGCAAAGAGAAATTGTTGTGACTTTATGCGAGCTTGAGATGTACTTTCCATCTTCATTCTTTTGACATAATGGTTCATCTAACCATTCACCTTGTTAGAGAGACACAACCGTGTGTGGGCCAATTATATGAGATGGATGTACCCGATTGAGCGTTATATGAAGATATTAAAAGGGTATGTGAAAAACCGATCACGACCGGAAGGTTGTATTGTTGAACGGTATATTGTCGAAGAAGCCGTTGAATTCTGTCATCAATACCTATCCAATGCTGAATCTATAAGGCTGCCAAAGTCTCGTCACACATGGAGAATGATGGGGCAAGGAATTATTGGAAATGAAATAAGTGACTATAACAAGGACAGAATGGGAGCAAGCACACTTATATGTTCTGCACAATGCCGATGAGGTTGAGCCATATGTTGAAAAACACAAGGACATGCTTAAGAGTTTGTATCCAAATAAGAATCAAAATTGGCTAACTAGAGAACACAATCGTTGTTTTATAACGTGGCTAAAAGATCACATTTATGCAGAGTTGATTGAAAATGATACTTGGTTTCAAATAGATTGAGATGGTTAGCCAAAGGTCAAAGATTGCATTTGTTCTCTTACCACGGTTATCAAAATAATGTGTACAAAGTCTATACAAAAGAACAAGATGGTCTGAGTACAATGCAAAACAGTGGTGTGACTCTTAGTAGCTCGGTCGATGCATATCTCAAGTGCCAAAGATGAAACCCGATATATGCAAATATGTCATACTTGGCGTCATTGAACGCATATGGGAGTTGGATTACACAAAGTTTAAGGTTGGTGTGTTTGGTTGCAAGTGGGTTGACAATAATAACGGTGTTCAGATTGATGAGTCAGGGTTCATGCAGGTGGATCTTAATAGGGTGGGGTATAAAGATTAGCCTTTTATATTAGCATCTCAAGCTCAACAAGTGTTCTATGTCACTGATCCAGCTGATATGAAAAGGTCCATTGTTCTTTTGACTAACAAAATAATTACTAATGTTGATGATCAAGACCATCGAGATGTTGATATTGAAGATGATCCTTTCGTCGGGACATTACAATCACTTGAGATTGATCCAACTAGGGATGATGGTATGTATATGAGAGATGATCATGATGAGGGGCTTTTGGTCAATCCACCATTTCGTACTAATAAAGGACAAACAAATCTCAATCAAATGAAGAAAAGAAAAAGGTTGACTTAAACATGTACTAATGCTAGTGTTGATTTTGTTATTCATAGTTGTTTTATATTTTGCATCAATTAATGTTATATTAATGTCCATTGATGTTTTACTTGTATCTAATATTTTTGTAGGTAAATGGCATCTTCAAGTAATTCTAGTGATGCCAAAGCAGCGAGACGTGGGCCAACAGTTATGAAGGCGGTCATCCGCGCTAGGAGTAAAGGAAAAAAATTTGATGTAATTTACTTACTAATCTAAGGATTTCATAATGTTGTTTGATATCTAGATTTAATTACTTTATTATTTTTAGTAGGTTGAATGGAATTCTTTGGACCAACCTATTCGTGCTAATGGTAAAATATTGAAGAGTTACATTGGGGCCGTTGTTCGGCAAAATCCCGAATTATTTGTTCTAATTGGAAGGATGAAGCTTTGGATGGTTTCAAAGAGAGCATATGGGCTGATGTACAGGTAATTGTTAAAATTTATAAATTATATTGTAAACTATGTAAACATACTTACTTTGACACGTTGTTTATATTGTTTTGCAGATGTCTTTTAATGTTGATGAATCTCGGAAAAAATTTGTACTTCAGGAAGCTGGTAACCTACATAGGGCATTCAGAACTAGATTGACCAAAAAATTTCTAAGAGATGCCAACGGGAATATCAATGAGGAGCCTCCATCACAATATCCACACATATCAAGGGATGAGTGGACAGATTTTATAGCAATACGCATAGGAGATGCTCAATTCCTGGTATGTTTAATATCACGTTAGTCCTTATAATTTTATAGCAATACGTACATATGACATTAACCATGTATTAATATTACTTATATGTGTCTGAATAGAAATTAAGCAATGAAAATCTGCAAGGCGTTAGATCCTGCATGCCCTTACAAAGCATCACGTAAGGGGTATGCTTGACATAGAGGATGAATTGGTATGTATATATATATATATATATATATATATATATATATATATATATATATATATATATATATATTTAACTGTTGTGGTAAATATGACTTTTAAAATGTTTGGTTAATTTATATTATCTCAATATACGAGATGCGGGAGGCGGGGCCAGAAGTTAAGAAAATTAAACGCCATATTGTGTGGAGGAAAGCCCGCGAGAACAAGGCGGTGTAATTGACAACAAAAATACGCAGACCGTGTGGAATAAATGTGTTAGTAGACTAACGATTACATTATCAATTGTTATTTTCATATGATAATATATAATAATTTTAACATTTGCATTTCACCAATAACTATGTGTCGGGAGGAATTGTCACGATCTGCGGTAGAGGGAGAGATAGAAGACTTTGGTCGCCGGGATATTCTTGCCAAAGCCATAGGTGTGCCAGAGAACCTGGGCGTGTTAGGGGTGTGGGTTTCGGCGTCTCACAAAAGATTACTTCCCACCCGAAGGTCGTGCAAGAAATAACTCGGAAACGAAAAAGTGGGGAGACATTGGTGTCTCAACTCTCCGATAGATTGAACATTTTGGAAGAAAAGCTGAAACAAAAGGATGATGAGGAGAGGCGAGGCTAATTTCACAGCCCAAGCAAGCGTCAAAGATAGTTGCACTCTACCATCTGCCAAGAGGCTTCCGGAGAGGTAATGCATGCCTTTTTTTTTACTAGTATTGCATTCGCGATTAAATACATTCAATTGGATGCCTTAATTCACAGCTTATTCATCTATCATTGGATTAGGGCGTCAACTCATGTCGGCTATATTTATCGACCCCAAACTATCGTATGGTTTCTATGGGTAAAGTATACAATGAGCCGGGTGTTACACCTCACACCTGGACCAGTGCCCCTTAACCATGTGAAAGTTGGAGTTGATGTTGCAACCGAGGGGATGCGCCATTGCCGGTACCTATCGTTGATGCAGATGTGATGACAGTAGGAGATGCAACAGGTACTTATGTGGCATGGCCAATTGATCTCGTGGTTGTAATTAATATGGTATGTAATTGCATTTTTCCACCTTTTCATATATGGCATATATGCATTACATTAGTTGATCACTAACTGGCATATTGAAATGCAAAATTTCCAGGCACCCGCAAAAGCTAAAGGCAAGGGCAGAGTGTCTGGATATACAAAGGAGTCAATTACAACCCCGAGAAAATAAAGGAGGCAACTCGAGGCCAACCCACCTACAATTTGGTTCAACTACAACTTCTCTGGAATATTTGAATTTCCTTAAAATACATGAACGAAAGAATATGAAAAATGCTGACCAATTGTACGTAGAGATGGAACAAAATATTTTTGGTCACCATTTCATTGAGATGCTCAATACTAAAAATATCAGAGAAGTTGTAAATCATGAATGGGTATCTGCCTCCGTTATTTCCGCATATATCAGGTAATAAATCAGGTTTAAAGTGTACAATATTTTTTTAGTCTTTCCATTTAAATATTGATGTCATTGGTGTAATCCATTTTTATATTTTAATTGAAGGTATTTGTATGAAGAATTGTTGCTTCCAAAGGAAATAACGAGGAGGTTTCTGTTCTTGTCCCCACACCAAACAAATACATACGGCTACTTCGGGAGGGATTCACAGACAACGTATCTAGCTGACCGGTTTGCAACTAAAGAAAGAGAATATCAGCCCTTGTTTTTAGCGCCGTGCAATGTTGGGTGAGTCGCTTATCCTATAGGACTTAATTCACAATAATGAATTACATAAAAGTTGAGGTGCTTAGGATTTGTTATCTCAACATTTTTGTAGGAATCATTGGGTCTTTGTCTTGTGATAAATATTGTTGAAGAGATTATTTACTATCTGGATCCCTTGTATGTTGAACCTAGGGATCGCCTGAATTAAAGAATGCATTCGATACGTAAGCATGTTTTTATATTTCTGATTTTCTATGATTCTGTTCGATACGTGAGCATGCGTGTGTTTGTGATGATTGAAAATATGTTTCTTAACGAAGTCTGTTTGATTTTGTGATTAGTGGTTTGCAAGTTTATCGCGCAAATATCGGAGCTAAGGTGCCGCGTTTAAAGGCAACCAACATTAAATGGATTCGAGATACAGGTATATTTGCAAAAACTTAATGCGCAATTAGATAAAAAAAAACTATATTGATTTACTATTTTATTTTTTATAGTGCCCAAGACAACCCAACAGTACAGATTGTGGGTACTATGTCATGCGTTTCATGAAGGAGACTATCTTGCGAGAACCAAGTTAAAATACCAATGGCGGTATGTTGTTTACTTAGCTTTTAAGCGTGGATTTGTTCAAATGTTTTATCACTTGTAACTTAATTTATTTAATTTTTATGTCGCAGTACTTCCCGACTTCAAATGCTCCACATACTCCACCGCTCAACTATCTCAAGTCAAGGAAGAGTGGTGTCGCTATATTGTTGAAAAGTTCGTTTGATTATGTCAAATTGATCACGATAGTTGCAGCAATACTCATTGGTATGTGAATAATGCTTTATATTTATCAACCCCAAACTATCTATGTATTTGTTTTTCATTGGTACATGCCTTCGAGTTGATGTGCATGGAAAGGAGAAAATAAGTTCAAACTTATTATTTTTGTTAGACTTTGTTAATGCTTGATTTGAATTCTGTTTCTTGCTACGATAGTATTTACCTAATTAGTCTGCTGTATCCCAATGTAACAGGTTAGTCTTTGTGGTGGAAATGCAGTATGTATGCTACGAGTCTTTGGATCACATTTCGACACATTACTTTGGTGTTGTCTTGGTCTCATGAAAAACAAAAATGTGTTGTAAATGTAGATTAATTGTAGATGTATGTTGGTTTTTCGATTTTGGTTTCTTAAGGATTGAGATCTGGTATAGTTGCTTTGCACTTTGATTTTGTCTTACTCGTGTGAATTTGAATACTTTAGAAACAGTGGTGGTGTACTTATATCTGGTTATATATATATATATATAGTTGCTTGTATAGAGTGTTGCACTTTGATTGTATAGTTCTTGGTTTCTTTGCACAAACACATGCATCTTTGCATTGAACACTTATATTTTGAACAATTGTGTTGACTGCAACAATTGTGGTTTTTTTGTGTAAATATGCAGGAATAATGGATGTAAAAGTTAAGAAATAAAAAAAAAGGGCTTTAGATAGCGTTTCCTTGTATAAACGCTATCTAAAGTCAGACTTTAGATAGCGTTTCCGTGTACAAACGCTATCTAAAGTCACCTATTAATAGCAGTTCCTAAATGCTATCTTTGCTAACGAGTTTTAATAGCGGTAGCATAGATAGCGGTTACAAACGCTATTAAAAGGCATACGGAAACGCTATCTAAAGTCTAATCTGTTGTAGTGGTTCCTAGCCTATTTTATTGGTCAAGGCCGAATCTCCATCAAGGTATAACTTGGTGGGATTTTTGTTCAACTTTGTTTTAAGTAATCATGTTTTTAAACTCTTAGCACTTAAGGATCATAAATCCCTAAGTTGCATGTGCTTTGGAAACTTCTAGCCCTAAGTTCTCGATTGAGTTCTAATCCTTTGAACCTTGTGTCTTGAAACCTAGACTTGCCTCCTAACCAACCTTGAAGAACGTCCACGAAACCGTTTATTTTCTCACATTCTTTTAACTTCTTAAGGTAAGAGGGGATTTCCTAAAGATATTCAATAACTGTATGCATGTGTGTAGGTGTTTAACTGAATATTTATATGTTGATTGAGCTTACTTGATTATCTAATGTACTTGAACTGTTGTGCTATTATCTGATGTTGAACTGTACTTGTTCTAAATGATATAATGCATATATGTGATGAACTGCTTTCAACTGTGATATTAGCATTGCACTGATGATATATACTGTTGTTGATTGAAAGTTTGCTAAGCCAGACGTGCGTCTGTGCTCAACCATAATAAGGATTAAAAACCTTAATAAGCTTTGAAGATGAAGGGATTGGTGTTCTTTTCCAAAAGCTCTTTAAACTTAAAGTACTTGTTTTAAATGTTGAAATGATTTTGGTGTACTATTGTTATACAAGAGAAAAATCCTTTTCGAACTATGTGTCTTTTCGAGTGAAAACTTTCAAGAATATTTGGCAATATCCTATTGGGGGAAATATTTCAAAGATAAAAGAATTTCATAGATGCTTTATAAAAGGATTTTCAAAGAAAAGGTTTTTCCTAAATATTTTAGAAACTTTCCGATAACCTGGATAGGTTATTGAGGATTCGGTTTTGAATTTGTTTTTTCACTGAACGAAAAATAAGTACTTAAGAAAGAGAATCTAGTACGCGAGACGTCGCCTCTAGTATTCAGTGATGTGCACGTAATCTTGAATCAGTGTGAATTCGGGACTACGAGTCCTGGTTATGATGTTATGGACTTAGGTCCTAATCGCGCTATGTTGGACTGTGTATTCTAACCGCGTGTAATGAACATGATTAAAGGTGAAGGTTGTTTTCTACGACCACAACCCTTGACTGTGGCCACGATCTTGGGCATTGTGATTGAGCGTTCGGACTATGAGTCCTATGCTTCTGAGTTTTCAAGTGATGGGGAAATGATGAATTAAGTCGTCAGCCTTGAGCAGCGACAGTGAAAATAATGAACACAAAGAAATCCCTTTAAATAAAATATTTTCTCATGTGCATTTCCCCAAGCAGACGTGCTATTGATGATTAAATCAGATACAAGGTGGTATCTGGGAGTCTGTCCATGTAAACCGAGTGAAGAGGCACATGTGACGTTGCTCGTCCTGAGACCTTATGCATGAGGGTAAGGAGGCAACTGCCCGATGGGCTAGAGATTGACCAACTCTAATACTTCTCCAGGGAAAACGGTGTTGAGATCTCATGAGATTAAGTTAGAGCCTGATATTGAAGTGCCATGCATATTTTCGAAAGATTGACTGTGCGGGTTTGAGACCCTTTGATATAACACTGATATGTTATGTATATGCATGATTTAACTGCTTATATGATTCTGTGATATATGTATCATGTATATGGTTGTTGTGGGATATATCTTATGATGGTATCTCACTCTTACAATTATATCAGGTATCTT
>JAUPTC010001748.1:0-21000 GCA_030762895.1 Sophora flavescens | reverse complement strand
GTTCTGCGACGGTCATTCTCTTCCATTAACGAGCTTATTCATTGCGAGTCGGCTCCTTTTTTTGTACCATGAGGGAGAACCAAAAATGAGAAAAACCCTCTCAAAAATCAAAAGCCCGCCCCCAATTCAAACAAATTCACACAAGAGTAGCAAAACAAAAAGGAAAATTCCACATTAAACTCCCATTAAACCCTAGCCCCAATATAGGAAATCAAATTCAAGATCACTATGAAATCAGCCATCAACCCGTAAAAATAGAACTAAATTCCCCCTAAATGCAAACAAAACAACAGTAGAGAGGAAGATTGGAGGCAAATTAATTCTGAAACCCAGAATTAAAGCAAACATGGTACCTGGAAGAGCTTGCGGCTTGGAAGCAGAAAGACGACGCAAAGAAAGAGACGACGGAGGAGTGGAGCTTGCGGCCAATAAAAGAGGAAAGCGTTCTTGGGTGAGAGAAAGCAAAAGAGGAAACAGAGGAGAGGGGTGGAAGCGGAATGAACGCGCGCTCTCGGCAAGGAACCTCATTTGGGTTTAACTCTGCAGGGAATGGAGCGCGGTAGTGAGACGAGTGAGTCGAGAGTGAAGGGAGGCAACCCTAGGCCGAGAATGGCGGGGGATAAAACACGCGCCCGCGAATCAGCAAACACCTAAGATAGCGTTTCTAATTTTAAACGCTATCTAAAGTTGATTTTATTTTATTTATTTATTATAAATTAGAAAAGATAGCGTTTCCGTGTGGAACCGCTATCTTAGGTGGTTAGTTAAGATAGCGTTTCCTAAAGGAAGTGCTATCTTTTCCTGCAGGTTGACTTTTAATAGCGGTTCCTTAAGGAAACGCTATCTTAGGTGATACCTAAGATAGCGTTTCCTTAAGGAACCGATATTAAAAGTCCCCCCATCACTTTTAATAGCATTTCTGCACGGAAATGCTATAAAAGGTGTGCTATCTAAAGTCTAATCTGTTGTAGTGATAAACCTGCATAACAGTGTATACACAAAGCAGCAGTACCATCACAATAACAATCATTAGAATCAGGGGATTCAACACATAATTCCTCATCAACAGAAATATCATCATCAGAATTATCATCAAAAGTATTCTCAGGAATAACCATCTGTGAATCCTTATGTTCCTCAAGGGGCTGTGGAGTTAGCATTGCAGCCGAGTTGGCGGTAACTTGATCAATTAGAGCCCACAACTTTTGAGATTCAGCTTGGTCCCTCTGTTGGGCTTCAAGATTACTTGCCTCCATTGCCTCCATCCTCTGTTGAAATTCAAGATTGTATGCTTCCGTTTGTGCAGCCATTTGTTGTAGCATTTCTTCCAAACTGAGTTGGGCTAGTGTAGGCAGTCAGTGGTATTGCTTTGGCTTATCGCCATCCGTTGATTGTTCTCGGCCATTTGTTGTATCATAGAAGCAATCTCATCCAGGCTGCCTTGATCTCTAACCTGTTGGCTAGGATAAGCATTCATTCCAGTCATATCAAAACCATTGCTATACTCATAATTTCCAGAAAAATTAGGATAATTTGTGCAAGGTGGTGGTTCATGATAAACATTAGGAAAATATCCATACATGTAATTATCCATGGCAATCAAACATCCAGACAAAGCAGACAAAACTAATTAGCAAAGCAAAAAGTTTTTTTTTTTTAAATTTTATTTTCTGCTAATAACAATAAAAAGAGCCCCGACAGCGCGCCAATTTTTGACCACATTGCCGCCACGCGCCAAAAAAGAACGAGCGATTATAAAATAATGCAAGTATAGAGCGACAACTCGGATCGTCTCTCAAGGACTCTTTAGGTGTTGTTATTATTAACGAAAAATTAGTAGAAGTTAGAAATGGGGGTTTTGAGATTAAAACTATATTAACAAAACAAATCAAAAACAGAGAAAAGAAACAAAGCAGTTTAAGAAATTAGCAAATAAACAAAAGCGATTAACCTACTGTTCTCAGTTTCCCACTATCATTGGTTCATGCAAATCCTAAGCAGATACTAATCCCCTCCCGATTGTAGCAACAATTAACAAACGAAAACCGCTACTACAGATGTATGTTTCCTATTCCCAAAATAACAAACGGGGTTAAGCTCTCGTGAACAAACGAACATGAATGAACACACGCGAAATAACAAACGCGATTATATATAGGAACATAGCATCACCGAAATGAAACAATACCACACTATACATTACTGAAATAACAAACAGAAACATATAATATGGCATTGAAAAGAGAAAAGCAAATGATCATGGAATACAGAACCTCAAGTGTTAACAGAAACCAATTACAGTAGATTAATCAAGGAGACTAGTTCTCCATTACAAAAATAAACATTAAACTAAGAAAAACAAAAGACTAACAAGCTCAGAAACTAGCCAAAATCAGCTAATTCGACTTCTCTTTCAGTTCTGCCTAAAACTACTTATATACACGTTCTGGAATCCAAGTCCTCGCGAGGCGAAGCACTGCTCGCGAGGCGAATTATGCGAAAGGTCTGCAACTCTTGGTCTTCTCGCGAGGCGAGCATATCCTTCGCGAGGCGAACTCTTCAAATTCCCAACTCGTAACGCCTGTGGGCCTTCAACACGGGTAAACCGTGATGCTCTCGACTTCCAGGTACTCGCGAGGCGAGTCCTCCTTCTGGGGCGAGACAGAAAGTTTTGCAATTTTCAGGAGCAGTCACCTTCAGTTCTGGCGGCGAAACAGCCTTCTCATGGGCGAGAAACTCCAGAATTATTCCTTTTTATTAACCTGAAAATAGAAAATAAAAGTAAATACTTTATTCACTCTAAATCAACTAAATTAACTTAAAAACACTTTACAGACTCAAAATACTACTTAAGGACAATCAAGTCTAATTTGGGTAAAAATGATATAAAATTAGCACAAAGCCAAGGTCTTTACTAGTTATAAAACCAGTCAAACAGAGGCTCATCAAAATACCCCAAACTTAAACTTTGCTTGTCCCCAAGCAAACTACACTCAAAAAACTTAAAAAGACTCAAGACCTGGCAAGCTCAAAAGATTCAATCAACTTTCCATAGATTTCAAGCAATTTTTCAAAAGAATTTTTCTTTCAATGTTCCCCCCTTACAAGCAAAACAATCCCCACATTCATTTATTCTAAACAATTGAGAAATTCATAATTCAAACAATCATTAATCAAAGCAGGGGATCTAAGTTACACACAAAAGAGAGATCACCATATTCAAACAACTGCCTTCCTCACAAGGGAAATTTGTGTTCACTCATTCGCTCAGTTTGTCAGGCTAACAACATTCACTCAATTTCACTTTTAAGAGCACTTCCCATAAATTTGATTTTCATCTCAAAATGGTCCCCACAGAAAACATGCAAGCAACATCAAAAGGTATTTTATGAGTTGTAATGGGGCCTAGCTAAGGGTAGGATATACAAAGGTACTAGGCTGAAGACCCTAGGAACTAAGAGAGCATGAAACATTTTTTTCACTTTGAATTTAACTCAAGTTCCTTTTTCATTTTTCATTTTGCTTTGGGTGGCTACAGCCTTTTTATTTCAACACTTTTTATTTTTATTGTTTTTCTCTTCTTTTTTTTTTCTATTTCTTTTCTTTTGTTTTTTTTTTTCTTTTCTTTTTTTTTCTATTTTTTTTTTCACAAATTTTTTTTTTTTTTACATAAATTTTTTTCTCAATCCCAAACAACATGTTACACCTTGCAGCCACCCCAAACTTAGTTTCTTGCACCCATTCTAAGATTACATGCTCTCCTAATCCTAAGATCGGGTTAACATGGTTTTCCAGATTTTTGGGCTTATAACATTAGGTTATCAAGAATTAATAGGCTAATCAGGCTCAAAGGGGCTAACTAGGGAACATGCATCAGGAATTGGTTATTTTAGGCTAAGTAGCTATTTACAAAGAAAATGCCTAAATCATCTGAAGCAAACATATAATCATGCAAATCATAAAGAGATTCAATCAAATTCAGGAAAGTGCAACTTAAAAGAGATTCTCACAGTCAAAAACATGTTGGAGGCTCAAAACCTCACCTGGACATTCATGCAAATTGTTTGAAAGAGATTCTATCCCTAGTGTGTGCTTCCTATCACCCCAAACTTATCATAAATCATGCCATCATAACAAAATCTCAAAGTTCA
Source organism: Sophora flavescens (assembly GCA_030762895.1). Taxonomy (NCBI): domain Eukaryota; kingdom Viridiplantae; phylum Streptophyta; class Magnoliopsida; order Fabales; family Fabaceae; genus Sophora; species Sophora flavescens. Next base: position 16,849 of record JAUPTC010001748.1, on the reverse strand, counting down.
GTTTTTAATCACATGGGGATCGTATTTTCAAAAATTTCATATCCTAGGGGGAAAACAGTCAACACTATCATGCAATCAATCTATGCAAAAATTAATAAAATCCAATAAACTTGCCATAACCAAGAAAGGTGACAAGTGAGAAAGCATTTTCATTTTTATTTTTTTTTAAAAAAAGAAAAAAAGAAAAAAACAAGTTATAAAAAATAAAAAGAATCTTTGAATTCACGCAACAATTTACAACGTTGATGTATGATTTTTCATCCTCAAGTGTTGTATGAATTGTAAGGGTTCATCGTATAGCTTTGCTATCTTTAACCCTCTGTAAGGGTGAATTCCCTTTTAAAAAATATATTAAATGTTTTTAATTTATACATTTAATCAGTCTTACCTAATTTCTTTTTTTATAAAAAAAAATATCTTTTTGAATTCATGCAACAATCTACAATGTTGATGTATGATTTTTCATCCTCAAGTGTTGTATGAATTGTAAGGGTTCATCGTATAGCTTTGCTATCTTTAACCATGTGCAAGGGTGAATTCCCTTTTAAAAAAAATATTAAATTTTTTTTAATTGATACTTTTAATCAATTTTACTCAATTTCATTCTTATAAATTAAAAAAAATCTTTTTAATTTATGCAACAATCTACGACGTTGATGTATGGGTTTATTCATCCTCAAGTGTCGTGTGAATTGAAAGAGTTTATCGTATAGCACTGCTATCTTGGACTCTAAGCAAAAGTAAATTTATTTTTAAAACAAAATCTCTTTCTTTAACAAAAAATCAAAAGAATCAAATATTTATCGAAAATTAAAATCAACCAACCAATCAAATCTTTTCTAAAAGAACTACGTGGCTTTGAGTTTCCCATCGCACCCGGGAATACGTAGGAGCAAGATAGATCATCTTGTCGGGCCAAAACTAAAGTTTTTTTTTTTTTTTTGTCTCTTTTTATGTTAAAATAATTAATCAAAATAATTAAACTTTTCTCTTTCCAGGGATGCTCTATGGACACGGTGTCATGTTTAATCCCTTAGATTTGAGGTTGCCCTGTGGACTCATGTGTCGTGTTCAACCTCATTTAGTTTTTATAAACCATAAAGTTAAAAATATAAAAAATTTAAAATATTAAAAGTTAAAAATAATTCTTTCTTGTAAATAATTTTTGGCGTAAAATAAATATTTAAAAGGCTATTAAAATGTTTTTACACAATTAACTTAAGGTACCGTTTTTTTAACGGGCGATGTGGGGTGCTAACACATTCCCTACTCGTAACCGACTCCCGGACTCATATCTTTTTTTTTAAAGACTAGCTTACGTTTAAATAATTGGGTTTTCTAAGATTTTCCCAATAAAAATTTTAGTGGCGACTCCTCTGTCTTTATATCCATCTTTCCGCGCTTCCCGGACGGGACGGTCGCGACAATGGGAAATTGAGCTTAAAACACTCAAACTATCTATTTATAATGGGTAACACAGCATGGGCCTTGATATGCTTATGTTTCCTATCATTATTGGCGCAATAATTTAGTCCAGGGTAGGTTCTTATCTTCTTTAAAAAAAAAAAGGAAACATGCAATTTGGCCAAAGCCAAATTTTTTATATTGCTAACAAAGAATCCTACGTACTATTCACGTAGGTTTCTTAATTAATTTATTTATTTTTATTTTATTTTTTAAATCAATTTTACATTATTGTGGAACCCACTGAATTTTTATTATAAAGAAAACAATTATAATAAACTCTTATACTACCATTTTTTTATTAAAATAATTATATTTAAATTTTTAGGATGTTACATTCCTCCCCTCCTTAGAGAATTTCGTCCCCGAAATTCATCATATACTCACACACATATTGTAACATATGTTGAAAACCAAACATAAAGGTTACCTTACCTTAAACAACAAGATCTTGGTATTGACATACGATGTCATTTTCCATCTTTCAAATAGTTTCCTTCAGAGTTAATCCTTTCCCATAACACTTTCACCAATGGAATTGTCTTGTTCCTTAGAGTCTTTGTGCCCTTGTCCAATATTTGACTAGGCCCAGGCTTATAGATCAAATTATCCTTCAATTGTAAAGACTCGGTAGCTATCACATGAGACTCATCAGGTGCAAATTTTCTAAGTTGCGACACATGAAAAACATCATGAAGATTTGACAATTATGGCAGAAGAGCCAATTGATAAGCATTAGGCCCGACTCTTTTACGAATTTGGAAAGGGACCCATGAAACAAAGAATTAATTTTCTGAATGACATTGACCTCCCCATCCCAAACTTAGGAGTGATTTTCAAGATTATCCTCTTCCTAAAATTCTAAATGCTTTCTTTTCTTGTCGACATAACACATTTTATCTATTCTGCGCAATGCGCATCTTTCCCTCAATTATTAATCCTAATTGCGATCTCTTTGATTAAATATGATCTTAACAATATCTTCTCAGCTACTTCGCACTATCATAAAAGGGGATCTACATTCCTAATCACATCATTTATATATATATATATATATATATATATATATATATATATATATATATATAGTCATTAAATATTCCACCGGATAATAAATGTACAATTCATGGCCCCTTAACTAAAAAAATGATTTTTTAAAAGAAAAAAAATTAAAATGAAGTCAATAATAACATTTATATAATAAAATCATGCACTTATGCATTTGTTTCTATCCATCTGCCTATAATTAGAACACATTCACTTGCATTTCATCTTTATAAGCATTCTCACAAATTAAATTTAACAAACAATCCATAAAAGAAACTGATGTAATATTTTATATCATCCATACATAGACATAATATCTCTTACGAACTCTATACCGAATTTCTTATATTCTACACAGAACTGAGGAATTTTATAAATGTTATAAATAAAGAAATGTGAAGCAGTAACACATTCACATACTAATCTTTAGCTATCTTAAAATGATAATTTCAAAAGAGGAAGAAATAGTTTCACTTTATGTTGATAAGAAGATCTTACTAAAAAAAAATATGTGATAACAAAATGGAGAATAATGTTTGACAAAATTACAATTAAACTGTGCAGACATTATGCAAAAACAACTGTAAAAATTAACACCATAATAGTATAAGAAACCAATTCAATCTCGATCTTTGAGTAGGCACATATAAATAAGAAATAACATTTTTTCACTTTTTGTTAAGAAATATAAGTTTGTTAGGATTAGACTTGCCATTAATCTATATGGAAAACAAATCATAGGGGAATATCAATAGCGATTAACACTTTGTCACTTGAGAAGTGTTCATGTCGAGATCCGGTTTGCCGGAACCTTGCCGTAAAACGTCAAACCAAGGGTGAGTAATAGGGGTTGTTTTAGACTATGGCTTGACAGAACGTAATATTCCGGTCCTACGTATCCCGATGGGAATCAAAGCCAGACGTAGTTCTTGGTTCAACCCTTGGTCGTGGTGATCTCGATCTCTTAATTTTGTATCTGATGAATACTAGGGAGCAAGGACTCTCTGATAGTCTCTTGGTCGAGCTAGTTTCTCTAATACGCTTAAGAGAGAGTCACCGGAGTTCAGTGAAAAGTGAGTTTCTCTCATGGGTTCTCCTCCTTTTATAATAGGATTCCCCTATCTTTTAGAGATCTGAATTTATCTCCTTTTATCTCTTCAATCTCTTTTGAGATGTGATTTTCTTAATTTAAGGGATATTATCTCTTTTAACCAGATAAGGTTATTTCAGATAATATCAGGATTTATTTAAGGATAATATCAATATCTGATGCGGTGAATTTTAAAGATATATATGAAGGCAAGTGCACCTCGTCGCAATCAAGTAATACGGTGGTGAGACCGGTTATCGTATCCACAGGGATTAGATGTCAATTACCAGTTCGCAAATTCAACAACTATCTAGACTAATCTAAAATATGAGAGATTAAAACTTAAGAAATAAAATATTTTTGTCTTTTTGTAATTTTGTCAAACACTTGGTATGCAAACAGGGATGTGGCTAGAATTGTTGGGGTTAGACTACACTAATCCTCCCTTAGTTGCAATGAAATGGCTTCTAACACAAGTCCTAATTCAATTATGCCAATCAAGCCTTTTCTAAAGTACTCAAGCCTAATGTCTTAGGTGCATTGAGCCTAAAACCCCAAATTAAACCCTAATGTCTTAGGTGGAATAAAATGAGATTTTGCATTAAGTTAAGACTTATAAGATTGCAAGCAGCCAACACCTATGTCTAGATTCTTAACCTACTTGGCATATGATTCATGAGCATGCCTTAACACCAACCTTTCAGTCATCTATTAAAGCAACATATCATTCCTATGGGTAGCTAATCCAAGGAAAGCATTAAACACAGAATCACATACTCATAACGAAATAGAAACTTGCATTAAACACCAAATCAATTACAACAAGTTCGGAAAAAGTTACATCTAACCCCAACAATGGGGATTTAACTACTCATGATAAGGAAATACAAAAAGGAAAAGGAGAAGGGATGAAGAACACTCATAGACAAGCTTCCTCCAATCTTCTCTCCATCCAAGAGCAGAGAAAACGCCCCCCTTTTTGGGTAGAAACCCTCTCCACCACCACCTCACCACTGCCTCCAAGTGCAGCTTATTTTAGGTCAAAAGTTCCTCCCTTTTCTGTTCAGTGCAGGTTCATTTATAGGTCCGTCGCCCGTCACGGCCGTGACAGCCATCACGGCCAGGCCGTGATGGTCTCTGACTTGGGCGCCTCTTCATTCACTTATTCATCACGGCCGTGATGGCCGTGATCGTTTCTGACTTTTCCAACTAGCAGGTCACGGCCGTGATAGCCATCACGGCCAGGCCGTGACAGCTTCTGACTTTTGGCTCAATCTTTCTTCAGCTACTGCTCCCTCACGGCCGTGAGGGCCATCACGGCCAGGCCGTGATACTCTCTGTTTGGCTCATAACCTTCACTTTTCAAGCTCTTTTTCAGCCAAGCTCTACCAAGGCTGATTTCTGGGCATTTTTCCATTAAATCCTGCAAAACAACACACAGAAACCACCTCATCCGTTCCAAAGGAAAACTATACAAAATCAACACTAAATTGGCCTAACTATATGCAAATGCATGCAGAAATGTACATGAAAAATGAGGTAAAATCACACTCATCAAATCACCCCAAGCTTAAGACTTTGCTTGTCCTCAAGCAAAAACTAAGGCCAGAATAGATAAACAGTCAAATCATGGATAGTGAACTAAGAACCCGAGTAAAATGATCCAAGTAACAGGCAATTTAAACAATTCAGCAAGAGACAATCAATTCAAGTCCAATTAGGGGCTTAAGTTTCCTAGACTCACATTCTCACTGATTCGGGCACTCTTGCTCACTTGATGCTCACCCCAAGCTTGTTTATTTGCTTGGCTCTCTTTCTTGCCTCACTCACTCAAGTGTTCAAGTATATATAACAATTCGCTCCATTTTCCTCAAGGAATGATTCCTACCATATGCTTGACTATCAACCAAATCTCCACTTTATTTATGAAAACACCTAAGAATCAAGAGGTCTTTATTTGGTTGTAACGTGGCCATGGGATTAATCTTTAGGTGGGGATAACAAGAAAGGGAAATTTCAAAAGGCTAAACCAAGTATCAAACATTTCAACACAAGAAACCTTCTAAAATACCTTCTTGGGTTTTCAATACATTTTTCCACCCTTCTTTTCTTTCTTTTTCTTTTTATTATTTTTTTGTCATCCCCTTCTCTATTTATTTTTTCTTTTTCTTTTTTTTTTCTTTTTATTTGGAGAAGGGGAGAATTTTTTTTTTTTATTATTATTTTTATTTTTTTTATTTTTTTTTTCCAAACTCTCAACTACCGTTTTCACCCTTTTTGTGATAATTTAGAAGGTCCCTTATCAAGTATATGTATCAAAATTTTTCAGGGTACCAAGAAAAGCATTTTATTCATTTTGGCTCAAAATTGGGCAACTAAGGGTAGCATTTACACATTATAAGCTCAGAAGGCCAGAAAAATACCTATTGCCTCAATCATTTTCAAAAATGTTTCCAAAAATTTTCTAAGCTTCAAAATGGTTTTAAGTCAAGTTCTAGAGAAAACAAACCAAGAGGAATAACACTCTACACAAAGAATGGGGGCAGATTTAGTGAGTACCCCCTAATGGCTCAAAAGCTCACATTTATCAGTTCAAGAACCAGTGAAGAACACAAGTCTAAAGAAACATATGCTAATCATCAACTATCCAAGATCATCTCAAGCATATTTAATTTGCAGCCATATCACAAGAATAAACAGAATTGGGTTCAAAAATCCACTATCACAATTTAATTGGCACTTAGCTCTCACAATCATAAGCTCAATCAAAGCAAGGGCAATCAATTCATGTGATCATGCAAGACTAAACCTATATGAATGCAATATTTACAATGCAAGATATAAACATATGCAAAATACCCCTACCCCAAGCTTAAAGATTTACATTGTCCCCAATGTAAACAATCAAGTTGGAGAGGGTAGGAGAAAAATAAAATAAAGCAAAAATTGGAACGGCTCACCGAGGTGGTAGCGGTTGTTGGCTCACATGCTTTTTGGCCCTGTTTCTCCCTGCTCTTTTTCTCCTTCCTTTATTTAAAATCTGAAGACACTTAACAAAATTATTAACAAACCTCTTGAGCTTCTCAAATTATTCAAGAGGTTGAAAATCAAAAACAAAAACTAACTAAAGAGAAGGGTTAAGAAAAGTTGGGTTGCCTCCCAATAAGCGCTTCTTTAATGTCACTAGCTTGACTTATTAAAAATCATCACCTGAATCCTCCTCCCGGATCAAATGGAAATTGGGATGGTGATTGTAACAGTAAAATAACTTTATTTTCAATTCCACCCAGCCATTAGGTGGAAATTCCATTGACCTTTACAATTATAAATTCACTTCCTCTCGGGTCAAATGGAATTGTCAAGAGGAAGTGTGACAGACAAGTGGGAAGGGTTAACTTACCAATTTCCACACATGCATGCAAGCCGACATATTTATCTAGTGCAGTAAAATCAGATTGCTCAGCATGCATGGTGGAAGGAGTGCTTTCTAGATGCCCTGCCTCCTCACTTGTTGTTTCCCAAGGATTTTTGGAAGGTAATTCCTCTTGTTGTGGTTCACTCACCACCACCACTTCATTTTCAATTTCATCCATTCCCAGAACCAGATTTTTCTCATGTGGCTCTATGGGAATCATACATGGTGGTGGAGGTGGTAAATATGCCCAAAAGGTTTCCCAATCCTCCTCGGAGTATACATATATAAGCTCACCAGTCATAGGATCGACTCGTGATGGGATGTTATGAGATAGAGAAAACTCCTCGAAGAATTCTCCCAAATTTATATCGCCATCCCACCACAAGTTGTCCTCCAAAACATGATTTGGAAGCTTCCTTATCAGGTGGACAATAAAAATTTTTCATGACTTTTGTCCACCTTACAAAACAGAATACAAAACACAAAATTCAAATATATACAGAAAAATATCAAATATACACAGGCAATAAAAAAAAATGTCTAAACTAGTTGTCTCGTTTGTTACTACTGATATTGACAAAGCCAATCCCCGGCAACGGCGCCAAAAACTTGATGCGGTGAATTTTAAAGATATATATGAAGGCAAGTGCACCTCGTCGCAATCAAGTAATACGGTGGTGAGACCGGTTATCGTATCCACAGGGATTGGATGTCAATTACCAGTTCGCAAATTCAACAACTATCTAGACTAATCTAAAATATGAGAGATTAAAACTTAAGAAATAAAATATTTTTGTCTTTTTGTAATTTTGTCAAACACTTGGTATGCAAACAGGGATGTGGCTAGAATTGTTGGGGTTAGACTACACTAATCCTCCCTTAGTTGCAATGAAATGGCTTCTAACACAAGTCCTAATTCAATTATGCCAATCAAGCCTTTTCTAAAGTACTCAAGCCTAATGTCTTAGGTGCATTGAGCCTAAAACCCCAAATTAAACCCTAATGTCTTAGGTGGAATAAAATGAGATTTTGCATTAAGTTAAGACTTATAAGATTGCAAGCGACCAACACCTATGTCTAGATTCTTAACCTACTTGGCATATGATTCATGAGCATGCCTTAACACCAACCTTTCAGTCATCTATTAAAGCAACATATCATTCCTATGGGTAGCTAATCCAAGGAAAGCATTAAACACAGAATCACATACTCATAACGAAATAGAAACTTGCATTAAACACCAAATCAATTACAACAAGTTCGGAAAAGTTACATCTAACCCCAACAATGGGGATTTAACTACTCATGATAAGGAAATACAAAAAGGAAAAGGAGAAGGGATGAAGAACACTCATAGACAAGCTTCCTCCAATCTTCTCTCCATCCAAGAGCAGAAAACGCCCCCTTTTTGGGTAGAAACCCTCTCCAGCCACCAGCCTCACCTGCCTCCAAGTGCAGCTTATTTTAGGTCAAAAGTTCCTCCCTTTTCTGTTCAAGTGCAGGTTCATTTATAGGTCCGTCGCCCGTCACGGCCGTGGATAAATGACCATCACGGCCAGGCCGTGATGGTCTCGACTTGGGCGCCTCTTCATTCACTTATTCATCACGGCGTGATGGTCATCACGCCCAGGCCGTGATCGTTTCGACTTTTCCAACTAGCGAGGTCACGGCGTGATAGCCATCACGGCCAGGCCGTGACAGACTTCGACTTTTGGCTCAATCTTTCTTCACTCTCGCTCCCTCACGGTAGTGAGGGCCATCACGGCCAGGCCGTGATACTCTCTGTTTGGCTCATAACCTTCACTTTTCAAGCTCTTTTTCAGCCAAGCTCTACCAAGGCTGATTTCTGGGCATTTTTCCATTAAATCCTGCAAAACAACACACAAAAACCACCTCATCCGTTCCAAAGGAAAACTATACAAAATCAACACTAAATTGGCCTAACTATATGCAAATGCATGCAGAAATGTACATGAAAAATGAGGTAAAATCACACTCATCAAATCACCCCAAGCTTAAGACTTTGCTTGTCCTCAAGCAAAAACTAAGGCCAGAATAGATAAACAGTCAAATCATGGATAGTGAACTAAGAACCCGAGTAAAATGATCCAAGTAACAGGCAATTTAAACAATTCAGCAAGAGACAATCAATTCAAGTCCAATTAGGGGCTTAAGTTTCCTAGACTCACATTCTCACTGATTCGGGCACTCTTGCTCACTTGATGCTCACCCCAAGCTTGTTTATTTGCTTGGCTCTCTTTCTTGCCTCACTCACTCAAGTGTTCAAGTATATATAACAATTCGCTCCATTTTCCTCAAGGAATGATTCCTACCATATGCTTGACTATCAACCAAATCTCCACTTTATTTATGAAAACACCTAAGAATCAAGAGGTCTTTATTTGGTTGTAACGTGGCCATGGGATTAATCTTTAGGTGGGGATAACAAGAAAGGGAAATTTCAAAAGGCTAAACCAAGTATCAAACATTTCAACACAAGAAACCTTCTAAAATACCTTCTTGGGTTTTCAATACATTTTTCCACCCTTCTTTTCTTTCTTTTTCTTTTTATTATTTTTTTGTCATCCCCTTCTCTATTTATTTTTTCTTTTTCTTTTTTTTTTTTCTTTTTATTTGGAGAAGGGGAGAATTTTTTTTTTTATTATTATTTTTATTTTTTTTATTTTTTTTTTCCAAACTCTCAACTACCGTTTTCACCCTTTTTGTGATAATTTAGAAGGTCCCTTATCAAGTATATGTATCAAAATTTTTCAGGGTACCAAGAAAAGCATTTTATTCATTTTGGCTCAAAATTGGGCAACTAAGGGTAGCATTTACACATTATAAGCTCAGAAGGCCAGAAAAATACCTATTGCCTCAATCATTTTCAAAAATGTTTCCAAAAATTTTCTAAGCTTCAAAATGGTTTTAAGTCAAGTTCTAGAGAAAACAAACCAAGAGGAATAACACTCTACACAAAGAATGGGGGCAGATTTAGTGAGTACCCCCTAATGGCTCAAAAGCTCACATTTATCAGTTCAAGAACCAGTGAAGAACACAAGTCTAAAGAAACATATGCTAATCATCAACTATCCAAGATCATCTCAAGCATATTTAATTTGCAGCCATATCACAAGAATAAACAGAATTGGGTTCAAAAATCCACTATCACAATTTAATTGGCACTTAGCTCTCACAATCATAAGCTCAATCAAAGCAAGGGCAATCAATTCATGTGATCATGCAAGACTAAACCTATATGAATGCAATATTTACAATGCAAGATATAAACATATGCAAAATACCCCTACCCCAAGCTTAAAGATTTACATTGTCCCCAATGTAAACAATCAAGTTGGAGAGGGTAGGAGAAAAATAAAATAAAGCAAAAATTGGAACGGCTCACCGAGGTGGTAGCGGTTGTTGGCTCACATGCTTTTTGGCCCTGTTTCTCCCTGCTCTTTTTCTCCTTCCTTTATTTAAAATCTGAAGACACTTAACAAAATTATTAACAAACCTCTTGAGCTTCTCAAATTATTCAAGAGGTTGAAAATCAAAAACAAAAACTAACTAAAGAGAAGGGTTAAGAAAAGTTGGGTTGCCTCCCAATAAGCGCTTCTTTAATGTCACTAGCTTGACTTATTAAAAATCATCACCTGAATCCTCCTCCCGGATCAAATGGAAATTGGGATGGTGATTGTAACAGTAAAATAACTTTATTTTCAATTCCACCCAGCCATTAGGTGGAAATTCCATTGACCTTTACAATTATAAATTCACTTCCTCTCGGGTCAAATGGAATTGTCAAGAGGAACTGTGACAGACAAGTGGGAAGGGTTAACTTACCAATTTCCACACATGCATGCAAGCCGACATATTTATCTAGTGCAGTAAAATCAGATTGCTCAGCATGCATGGTGGAAGGAGTGCTTTCTAGATGCCCTGCCTCCTCACTTGTTGTTTCCCAAGGATTTTTGGAAGGTAATTCCTCTTGTTGTGGTTCACTCACCACCACCACTTCATTTTCAATTTCATCCATTCCCAGAACCAGATTTTTCTCATGTGGCTCTATGGGAATCATACATGGTGGTGGAGGTGGTAAATATGCCCAAAAGGTTTCCCAATCCTCCTCGGAGTATACATATATAAGCTCACCAGTCATAGGATCGACTCGTGATGGGATGTTATGAGATAGAGAAAACTCCTCGAAGAATTCTCCCAAATTTATATCGCCATCCCACCACAAGTTGTCCTCCAAAACATGACTGGAAGCTTCCTTATCAGGTGGACAATAAAAATTTTTCATGACTTTTGTCCACCTTACAAAACAGAATACAAAACACAAAATTCAAATATATACAGAAAAATATCAAATATACACAGGCAATAAAAAAAAAAATGTCTAAACTAGTTGTCTCGTTTGTTACTACTGATATTGACAAAGCCAATCCCCGGCAACGGCGCCAAAAACTTGATGCGGTGAATTTTAAAGATATATATGAAGGCAAGTGCACCTCGTCGCAATCAAGTAATACGGTGGTGAGACCGGTTATCGTATCCACAGGGATTGGATGTCAATTACCAGTTCGCAAATTCAACAACTATCTAGACTAATCTAAAATATGAGAGATTAAAACTTAAGAAATAAAATATTTTTGTCTTTTTGTAATTTTGTCAAACACTTGGTATGCAAACAGGGATGTGGCTAGAATTGTTGGGGTTAGACTACACTAATCCTCCCTTAGTTGCAATGAAATGGCTTCTAACACAAGTCCTAATTCAATTATGCCAATCAAGCCTTTTCTAAAGTACTCAAGCCTAATGTCTTAGGTGCATTGAGCCTAAAACCCCAAATTAAACCCTAATGTCTTAGGTGGAATAAAATGAGATTTTGCATTAAGTTAAGACTTATAAGATTGCAAGCAGCCAACACCTATGTCTAGATTCTTAACCTACTTGGCATATGATTCATGAGCATGCCTTAACACCAACCTTTCAGTCATCTATTAAAGCAACATATCATTCCTATGGGTAGCTAATCCAAGGAAAGCATTAAACACAGAATCACATACTCATAACGAAATAGAAACTTGCATTAAACACCAAATCAATTACAACAAGTTCGGAAAAGTTACATCTAACCCCAACAATGGGGATTTAACTACTCATGATAAGGAAATACAAAAGGAAAAGGAGAAGGGATGAAGAACACTCATAGACAAGCTTCCTCCAATCTTCTCTCCATCCAAGAGCAGAGAAAACGCCCCCTTTTTGGGTAGAAACCCTCTCCACCACCGGCCTCGGCCTGCCTCCAAGTGCGGCTTATTTTAGGTCAAAAGTTCCTCCCTTTTCTGTTCGGTGCAGGTTCATTTATAGGTCCGTCGCCTCACGGCCACGGCCGTGGCATGCCATCACGGCCAGGCCGTGATGGTCTCCGACTTGGGCGCCTCTTCATTCACTTATTCATCACGGCCGTGATGGTCATCACGCACCAGGCCGTGATCGTTTCTGACTTTTCCAACTAGCAGGTCACGGCCGTGATAGCCATCACGGCCAGGCCGTGACAGCTTCTGACTTTTGGCTCAATCTTTCTTCAGCTACTGCTCCCTCACGGCCAGGCCGTGATACTCTCTGTTTGGCTCATAACCTTCACTTTTCAAGCTCTTTTTCAGCCAAGCTCTACCAAGGCTGATTTCTGGGCATTTTTCCATTAAATCCTGTAAAACAACACACAGAAACCACCTCATCCGTTCCAAAGGAAAACTATACAAAATCAACACTAAATTGGCCTAACTATATGCAAATGCATGCAGAAATGTACATGAAAAATGAGGTAAAATCACACTCATCAATATCCTATCTCTTTATTTAAGGGATATTATCTCTTTTAACCGGATACGGTTACTTCAGATAATATCAGGATAATTAAAGGTGATTTTTAACTTATTATCCTTAACTTCCGGATTGGGCCGGGTGGTTCAAGCTCGGTGGCAGGGTTTCACTCTTCGGCCAGTACAAGAAGCAATTTGAAATTTCAAGGAAAGTGATCCTCTAAAAATTATATAGCAAAATTACAACATTATAATAAAATTTAAACATATATATATAATTCTTTAATACCACTTCCATTTTATTCCCGTCCACTAATACTTCTTTAAATCTTGATGCTTCTTGGTTATTCCTAGACACATGGTTAACGTTCTTTTATGTATCTCTTATAACATTTTTCCCCTCTAAGGCTCCCCTTCTTAGGGACAATGATCATATTCTTAAACAACACTACACCATTATTATATAACACATAATTCTCTTGATCCAAAAGATATTTCAAATCCTTGTTTAAAAACCACACTCGCTTAATCTATTTTGAGGTCACTGCAAATTTTTAACTTATTCAATTTCAAGTTTAAAGCCTTAAAAAGATATCCAAATTCATGTCTCTAGACTCTTATATTAGGTTCATCTCTTGCAACTTCAAGTTAGACTTGTGCGGAAATTTCCTACTCCGAGTATCGACCACTACATTAGCCTTTCCCGGACTATACTTCAACTCAAAAATATAGTTCATAAGAAAATCCATCCACCTTCTTTGCCTTATATTTAACTCTTTGTCTATGTCTCTGTCTCTATCTCTTAACAATTGTTTAAGGCTCTACTGATCATTAAAAACTTCAAGTTGTATCCCATACAAGAGATTTTCCTTTCCTAATCAGCTTGGTGAGAGGTAAGGCTAGTCTAGAGAACTCGTTTATAACTTCCTATAATACTTCTCCAATTCTAGGAAACATTCTCACACTTGTCATTGTCTTAGGCTTCTTTCACCCTATCCTTGTATTTACTTTACTAGAATCAACCACTACTCTATTCCATTGATCTAAGCTCATCTATCCTAGGTAAAAGATACCTATCCATAATAGTTACTTTGTTCAATTGCATATTACCCACATATAACCTCATACTCCCATCATCTTTTCCCACTAAAAGCACTCAAAACTTAATTCAAAATCAAACATATTTTTTTAAATTTATAAAGTGAACCATAATTTAATTTAAATATTAAATATATATAATTCGATTCAAACTAACAAAAAATAGAATTCATGCCACAATTAAATCCATAAGTCAGAGGAAGTTCGAAATATAATTACAATTCAATAAATTGGCCTCGATGCGATGGAGGTGAACTTCACGCAAAGGAGGAATTAAAAAAAAATTAATAGGACATTTCAATTAGATATAGAAATGGGTTTTGACAGTGTTGGCATAAGTATAGATGATGAGAATAGTGCAAACGAGAAAAAACCAGCATGAACGCACATACAAAACTACCATTAGTAGTAATTTCTTATAGATTCAAGAAAAATAAATTTATTAAAATCAATTCATCATCAACATTCAAAAATATCATATAAAGAATCAAGTACCCTAAATTCCATTTTTTTTTTAATTTTTATAATAGAATGATCTACATGTAAAAATCTAAAATTAAACTTACCAAGGAAGGGTAAGCAAATTTTATTTTTACTCTCACACTCCAGGTATTACTGCCACATCACTATAAATCTCTACCTTACTAAAAAAAAGAGTATGTATCGATCCTTGAGCTCTCTCAACTAAGCATTTATTACAGGAAACAACAAATGCAATATGGGTCGACACCAAAGGATCAATCGACGTTGGTTGTGAAGAAGCAAAAAAAGAAGAAGTTCTATCAGAGTGCTTTATGACAACAAGTCTCGATGACAATCAATCTTTACCAATAATAGCATCCAACCCAGACATAGATGACAAATAAGATCGATGGCATAAGGAACATCCCGATGCATAGGAAGACGATTTAAACAAGCACTAGAAGCAATAAGATTATCCCCATAGAAGTAGAAACACATGACTCAAAGGACAAACGAAAGATAGGCAACTCAAATTTCACACTTGAAGGATATATCAAAGAAAGTGCTGCTCCTGAATCAAACAATATAGTAACTTCTTCCCCTATACGAGTTAAAGAAATCAAGTCTCCTTCGGATTCTAAGCTGCCTCGGAATAATAGTGGATCATTCTTCTTGAATTCGAAAATTCCCACGTGCTAAGGGTCCTAGGTAGCCACCACTCCATCAGTGATTGGCCTCCATTCCCCTACAGTTGACGGAGAGTCTCTGTCTGCCCTTGCATAGCTCTGATCATACAAACCAAAGCTACTGCAAGTGCAATGTCCGTCCCTCGCCTATTAGTCCTATAAATCTGCTCACTACCTATGAAATATTGGGTTGATCATGTCCAATATACCGAAGAATAACATGCAGTATTTATAACTCTAACAAGCATCCTATGCGCCCAAGTTTTGTTTTAGAGAAAGCCCAACTACCACAGTCCGATTTAGAATCGAACTGCTCTGATACCAAAAATGTAACGTCCTTCGTTACATTAGTAACCCAAATTAATTTCAATAAAAATCCTTCAAAATATTTAATTAAAAAAACATAAGTCATAAAAAATTTCTCAAATAACTAAGTAGGAAAATACCTCATATTAAATAAAATAGTATTTACAAAGTATTGCAAAATATTATTAAATTCAATCATTTGAATAAAAACTAAAAGCCTCAAAATCGGACGTCTAATTACAATCTGAGAAAATAGTATGTAAACCAAGGAACGTCGTCCGCATAATACTCTAAACCATACTACATTACTAACCAACTAACTAATCAAAGATAACTCTTCAGATCTCTGGATCCTCAACAGTGATGTCCTCGGGCTCTGAAAACAACACTTATAATGAGATATAAAATCCCAGTGCACAACAATACATTTATAAAATGTTTTGAAAATTGTGTTGTTCTCAGTCGGCACGGAAACCGGAAAAACTGTCAATGATATCCACTAATTTTTGAAAAATAAAATATATTAAAATTACACTTATTAAAAACGGTAATATCAACAATTCAAAAACATATAGCATAAGGACAAATCACTTCAATACATCACATTCCACATACCAAACAATATCGCAAATAATCAAAGTGGCTCGGAGACCTTAATCTTAAATTGGTCTCTTGCCGGCATGCCATAAATCTCACACATCACACAACAATGGCATCCCATTGCCCGGCCCTACTCATGAGGAGTGTTTCGATGTCACCCTCCTGTTGGGGACATTTCTATTTCGATACCTCCTATGTGCACATGACGGTATTTCTCCCTTTTCGACACCCCAATGTGTGACGGTGTTACTTTCGATACCCCTTTTTAGGCGGTATTGCTCTTTTTTGACATCCCAATTATATGGCGATGTTACTTTCGATACCCCATTATGGTGGTATTACTTTTCGATACCCCTATCATAGGTGGTATTGCGGCAAACATCATACAACATATTATAACTCAAATATGTCATGTCTCATACATGTAACAAACTATTTCCCCCCATTTTAAACATATAAACTTCCACCAATAACAAACAATCATGAATATCACAATATATCATACATGAATCAGCACATTACAACATCAACTAATCAATTAATTCTCATTTTAAACAAAACCCCAATTTTAGAATTTAGGTTACTAACAATATGCATCAGGTCAATTAAAGACTCCCCAAACCATATGGTAATCCCTTATAAACAAAAAAAAAAAAACAATCATATATATCATGGAAAGGGTTCATAAAAAGTATTGTTACTCACCTCTTGAAAACCTCCAAATAGCTCTAAGAGTTTCCTACTGCGAATCCTAACGTTTGTCAAGAGTTATCATCATCTTCCTCTTCCTAGACTCCCTCTTCCACAACTATCTCTTCTTAATCCTTGAATTTCTTCTCTTCTTAGCCGT
>JAUPTC010001747.1:0-21000 GCA_030762895.1 Sophora flavescens | reverse complement strand
AAAGCCTAAACCCTAATTTTAACCCTAAACCCTAGTTTTGACCCTAAACCCTAAATTTTAACCAAAACCCTAATTCTAAACCTATTTTTGTCCCAAAACCCTAAATTTAACCCAGAACCCTAATTTTAATCCAAACCCCTAAATTTTGACTCTAAACCCTAAAATTAACCCAGAACCCTATATTTGACCCATAACCCTAATTTTTACCCCAAAACCTAATTTTGACCCAAAACCTAATTTAGAGACAAAAACCCTAATTCTAAGCCTATTTTTGTCCCAAAACCTTTTTTAACTCAAAACGCGACACCTTAACCTAAAACCCAAATTTTGACCCAAAACCCAACTTTTACTCAAAACCCTAAATGAAACCCCTAAACCCTAATTTTGACCCAAAACCGACATTTTAACCTAAAATAACCCAAAGCCCTAATTTTGACCCAAAACCCTAATTTAGACCCGAAACACTAATAAGAACCCTAGTTTTGACCCAAGACCTAATACCTAACCCTATTTTTGACCTTAAACCCTAAGTTTTAACCCAAAACTTAATTATAACCCTATTTTTGACCCTAAACCCTAATTTTGACCCAAAACCCTAAATTTGACCCAAAACCCGATTTTGACCCAAAACCCTAATTCAAACCCGAAACCCTAATTTTGACCGAAAACCGAAATTTTGACCCCAATCCCAAATTATAACCCAGAGTCCTAATTTTGACCCAAAACCCTAATTCGACACAAAACCCTATTTTAAACCCAAAATCCTAATTCAAAGCCTAAACCCTAATTTTAACCCTAAACCCTAGTTTTGATCTTAAACCCTAAATTTGATCCAAAACCCTAATTCTAACCCTATTTTTGTCCCAAAACCCTAAATTTAAACCAAACCCTAATTTTAATCCAAACCCCTAAATTTTGACCTACCCTAAAATTAACCCATACCCTAAATTTGACCCATAACCCTAATTTTGACCCAAAACCTAATTTAGACACAAAACCCTAATTCTAACCCTATTTTTGTCCCAAAACCCTTTTAACTCAAACGCGACACCTTAATTTTACCCCCACCCAAACCCTTTTACCCAAACCCTAATCTAAACCTATTTTTGTCCCAAACCCACTTTTTACCCAAACCCTAAATGAAACCCTAAACCCTAATTTTGACCCAAAACCGACATTTTGACCCAAAATAACCCAAAGCCCCAATTTTGACCCAAAACCCTAATACCTAATACAACCCTACTTTTGACCCTAAACCCTAATTTTAACGCACAAACTTAATTCTAACCCTATTTTGACCATAAACCCTAAATTTGACCCAAAACCCATTTTGACCCAAAACCCTAATTCAAACCCAAACCCTAATTTTGACCGAAACCAAATTTTGACCCCAAACCCAAATTATAACCCGGAGTCCTAATTTGACCCAAAACCCTAATTCGACACAAAACCTTATTTTAAACCCAAAATCCTGATTCAAAGCCTAAACCCTAATTTTAACCCTAAACCCTAGTTTTGACCCTAAACCCTAAATTTGAACCAAAACCCTAATTCTAAACCTATTTTTGTCCCAAAACCCTAAATTTAACCCAGAACCCTAATTTTAACCCAGAACCCCTAAATTTTGACCCTAAACCCTAAAATTAACCCAGAACCCTAAATTTGACCCATAACCCAAATTTGACACCAAAACCTAATTTTGACCCAAAACCTAATTTAGACACAAAAACCCTAATTCTAACCCTATTTTTGTCCAAAAAGCCTTTTTTTTAACTCAAAACGCGACACCTTAATTTTGACCCAAAACCCAAATTGTGACCCAAAACCCAATTTTACTCCCCTAAATGAAACCCTAAACCCTAATTTTGACCCAAAACCCTAATTATAACCCAAAATAACCCAAAGCCCTAATTTTGACCCAAAACCCTAACCCAAAACCCTAATACTAACCCTACTTTTGACCCAAGACCCTAATTTGACCCCCCTATTTTTGACCCTAAACCCTAATTTTAACGCAAAACTTAATTATAACCCTATTTTTAACCCTAAACCCTATTTGACCCAAACCCTAAACTTGACCCCAAACCCGATTTTGACCCAAAACCCTACTTCTAACCCGACACCCTAATTTTGACCGAAACCAAATTTTGACCCCAAAACCAAATTATAACCCATAGTCCTAATTTTGACCCAAAACCCTAATTCTGACACAAAACCCTATTTTAAACCCAAAACCCTAATTCAAAGCCTAAACCCTAATTTTAACCCTAAACCCTAGTTTTGATCCTAAACCCTAAATTTGAACCAAAACCCTAATTCTAACCCTATTTTTGTCCCAAAACCCTAAATTTAAACCAGTACCCTAATTTTAATCCAAACCCCTAAATTTTGACCCTAAACCCTAAAATTAACCCAGAACCCTAAATTTGACCCATAACCCTAATTTTGACCCCAAAACCTAATTTAGACACAAAACACTAATTCTAACCCTATTTTTGTCCCAAAACCCTTTTTAACTCAAAACGCGACACCTTAATTTTGACCCAAAACCCATTTTGACCCAAAACCCTAATTTAAACCCCCTAACCTATTTTTGTCCCAAACCCACCCCTTACCCAAAACCCTAAATTTGACCCAAAACCCTAATTTTGACCCAAAACCCATTTACCCAAAATAACCCAAAGCCCACCCTTTTTTGACCCAAAACCCTAATACGAACCCTACTTTTGACCCTAAACCCTAATTTTAACGCAAAACTTAATTCTAACCCTATTTTTGACCATAAACCCTAAATTTGACCCAAAACCCATTTGACCCAAAACCCTAATTCAAACCCAAACCCTAATTTTGACCAAACCAAATTTTGACCCCAAACCCAAATTATAACCCGAGTCCTAATTTGACCCAAAACCCTAATTCGACACAAAACCTTATTTTAAACCCAAAATCCTAATTCAAAGCCTAAACCCTACTTTTGACCCTAAACCCTAGTTTTGACCCTAAACCCTAAATTTGAACCAAAACCCTAATTCTAAACCTATTTTTGTCCCAAAACCCTAAATTTAACCCAACCCTAATTTTAATCCAAACCCCTAAATTTTGACCCTAAACCCTAAAATTAACCTTAACCCTAAATTTGACCCATAACCCTAATTTTGACCCCAAACCTATTTCCCAAACCTAATTTAGACACAAAACCCTAATTCTAACCCTATTTTTGTCCCAAAACCCTTTTTAACTCAAAACGCGACACCTTAATTTTGACCCAAAACCCAAATTTTGACCCAAAACCCACCTTTACTCAAAACCCTAAATGAAACCCTAAACCCTAATTTTGACCCAAAACCGACATTTTAACCCAAAATAACCCAAAGCCCTAATTTTGACCCAAAACCCTAATTTAGACCCAAAACCCTAATACGAACCCTACTTTTGACCCAAGACCCTAAATTTGACCCAGAACCCTATTTTTGACCGTAAACCCTAATTTTAACGCAAAACCTTAATTCTAACCCTATTTTTAACACTAAACCCTAATGTTGACCCAAACCCCCAAATTTGACCCAAAACCCGATTTTGACCCAAAACCCTAATTCAAACCCGAAACCCTAATTTTGACCAAACCAAATTTTGACCCCAAACCCAAATTATAACCCAGAGTCCTAATTTTGACCCAAAACCCTAATTCTGACACAAAACCCTATTTTAAACCCAAAATCCTAATTCAAAGCCTAAACCCTAATTTTAACCCTAAACCCTAGTTTTGATCCTAAACCCTAAATTTGAACCAAAACCCTAATTCTAACCCTATTTTTGTCCCAAAACCCTAAATTTAAACCATACACCTAAATTTAATCCAAACCCCTAAATTTTGACCCTAAACCCTAAAATTAACCCAACCCTAAATTTGACCCATAACCCTAATTTTGACCCCAAAACCTAATTTAGACACAAAACCTAATTCTAACCCTATTTTTGTCCCAAAACCCTTTTAACTCAAACGCGACACCTAATTTTGACCCAAACCCTTTTGACCCAAACCCTAATTTGACCCAAACCCTAATTCTAAACCTATTTTTGTCCCAAAACCCACCTTTACTCAAAACCCTAAATGAAACCCTAAACCCTAATTTGACCCAAAACCCAATTTTGACCCAAAATAACCCAAAGCCCTATTTGACCCAAAACCCTAATTTTGACCCAAAACCCTAATACAACCCTACTTTTGACCCTAAACCCTAATTTTAACGCAAAACTTAATTCTAACCCTATTTTTGACCATAAACCCTAAATTTGACCCAAAACCCATTTTGACCCAAAACCCTAATTCAAACCCAAACCCTAATTTTGACCGAAACCAAATTTTGACCCCAAACCCAAATTATAACCCGGTCCTAATTTTGACCCAAAACCCTAATTCCACAAAACCTTATTTTAAACCCAAAATCCTAATTCAAAGCCTAAACCCTAATTTTAACCCTAAACCCTAGTTTTGACCCTAAACCCTAAATTTGAACCAAAACCCTAATTCTTATTTTTGTCCCAAAACCCTAAATTTAACCCAACCCTAATTTTAATCCAAACCCCTAAATTTTGACCCTAAACCCTAAAATTAACCAACCCTAAATTTGACCCATAACCCTACTTTTGACCCCAAAACCTAATTGACATACACAAAACCCTAATTCTAACCCTATTTTTGTCCCAAAACCTTTTAACTCAAACGCGACACCTTAATTTTGACCCAAAACCCAATTTTGACCCAAACCCTTTTACTCAAACCCTAAATGAAACCCTAAACCCTAATTTTGACCCAAACCGACATTTTAACCCAAAATACCCAAACCTAATTTTGACCTTTTAGACCCAAAACCCTAATACGAACCCTACTTTTGACCCAAGACCCTAATGACCTAACCCTATTTTTGACCCTAAACCCTAATTTTAACGCAAAACTTAATTATAACCCTATTTTTAACCCTAAACCCTAATGTTGACCAAAACCCTAATTTGACCCAAACCCATTTTGACCCAAAACCCTAATTCAAACCCGAAACCCTAATTTTGACCGAAAACCGAAATTATGACCCCAAACCCAAATTATAAACCAGAGTCCTAATTCTGACCCAAAACCCTAATTTAGACACAAAACCCTATTTTAAACCCAAAATCCTAATTCAAAGCCTAAACCCTAATTTTAACCCTAAACCCTAGTTTTGATCTTAAACCCTAAATTTGAACCTAAACCCTAATTCTAACCCTATTTTTGTCCCAAAACCCTAAATTTAACCCAGAACCCTAATTTTAATCCAAACCCCTAAATTTTGACCCTAAACCCTAAAATTAACCTAACCCATTTACTATCCTTTTTGACCCCAAAACCTAATTTAGACACAAAAACCCTAATTCTAACCCTATTTTTGTCCCAAAACCCTTTTTAACTCAAAACGACACCTTATTTTGACCCAAACCCAAATTTTGACCCAAACCCTAATTTGACCCAAACCCTAATCTAACCTATTTTTGTCCCAAACCCACTTCTTACCCAACCAATAAACCCAAAACCCTAATTTTGACCCAAACCAATTTTGACCCAAAATAACCCAAAGCCTAATTTTGACCCAAAACCCTAAAACCAAACTATCAACCCTACTTTTGACCCTAAACCCCAATTTTAACACAAAAACTTAATTCTAACCCTATTTTTTACCCTAAACCCTAAATTTGACCCAAAACCCGATTTTGACCCAAAACCCTAATTCAAACCCGAAACCATAATTTTGACCGAAAACCGAAATTTTGACCCCAAACCCAAATTATAACCCAGAGTCCTAATTTTGACCCAAAACCCTATTTTAAACCCAAAATCCTAATTCAAAGCCTAAACCCTAATTTTAACCCTAAACCCTAGTTTTGACCCTAAACCCTAAATTTGAACCAAAACCCTAATTCTAACCCTATTTTTGTCCCAAAACCCTAAATTTAACCTAGAACCCTAATTTTGATCCTAAACCCTAAATTTGAACCAAAACCCTAAATTTGACCCAGAACCCTAAATTTGACCCATAACCCTAATTTTGACCCCAAAACCTAATTTTGACCCAACCTAATTTAGACACAAAACCCTAATTCTAACCCTATTTTTGTCCCAAAACCCTTTTTTAACTCAAACGCGACACCTTAATTTTGACCCAAAACCCAAATTTTACCCAAAACCCAATTTTACCAAAACCCTAAATGATAAACCTATTTTTGACCCAAAACCCACATTTTAACCCAAATAACCAAAGCCCTAATTTTGACCCAAAACCCTAATTTTGACCCAAAACCCTAATACCCAACTTTTGACCCAAACCCTATTTGACCTAACCCTATTTTTGACCCTAAACCCTAATTTTAACGCAAAACTTAATTATAACCCTATTTTTAACCCTAAACCCTAATTTGACCAAAACCCTAATTTGACCCAAAACCCATTTTGACCCAAAACCCTAATTCAAACCCGAAACCCTAATTTTGACCGAAACCGAATTTTGACCCCAAACCCAAATTATAACCCAGTCCTAATTTTGACCCAAAACCCTAATTCGACACAAAACCCTATTTTAAACCCACAATCCTAATTCAAAGCATAAACCCTAATTTTAACCCTAAACCCTAGTTTTGATCCTAAACCCTAAATTTGAACCAAAACCCTAATTCTAACCCTATTTTTGTCCCAAAACCCTAAATTTAACCCAAACCCTAATTTTAATCCAAACCCCTAAATTTTGACCCTAAACCCTAAAATTAACCTGAACCCTAAATTTGACCCATAACCTATTTTGACCCAAACTTTTTTGACACAAAACCCTACTAACCCTATTTTTGTCCCAAAACCCTTTTTAACTCAAACGCGACACCTTAATTTTGACCAAAACCCAAATTTTGACCCAAAACCCAATTCTTACTCAAACCCTAATCTAAACCTAATTTTGACCCAAAACCGACATTTACCCAAATAACCCAAACCCTAATTTTGACCCAAAACCCTAATTTCCCAAAACCCAACCTTTTTGACCCAAGACCCTAATTTGACCCAAACCCTATTCACCCTATTTCCTAAACCTAATTTAACCCAAATCTTAATCCTAACCCTATTTTGACCATAAACCCTAATATTGACCCAAAACCCGATTTTGACCCAAAACCCTAATTCAAACCCAAACCCTAATTTTGACCGAAAACCGAAATTTTGACCCCAAACCCAAATTATAACCCGAGTCCTAATTTGACCCAAAACCCTAATTCTACACAAAACCCTATTTTAAACCCAAAATCCTAATTCAAAGCCTAAACCCTAATTTTAACCCTAAACCCTAGTTTTGACCCTAAACCCTAAATTTGAACCAAAACCCTAATTCTAACCCTATTTTTGTCCCAAAACCCTAAATTTAAACCCAACCCTAATTTTAATCCAAACCCCTAAATTTTGACCCTAAACCCTAAAATTAACCCGTACCCTAAATTTGACCCATAACCCTAATTTTGACCCAAACCTTCCCAAAACCTAATTTAGACACAAAACCCTAATTCTAACCCTATTTTTGTCCCAAAACCTTTTTTAACTCAAAACGCGACACCTTAATTTTGACCCAAAACCCAAATTTTGACCCAAAATTTCCAACCCACCCTTACTCAAACCCTAAATGAAACCCTAAACCCTAATTTTGACCCAAAACCTAATTTTAACCCAAAACAAGCTAATTTTGACCTTTAGACCCAAAACCCTAATACGAACCTTTTTACCCAAACCTTTCTCCCTTTTTTGACCCTAAACCCTAATTTTAACGCAAAACTTAATTATAACCCTATTTTTGACCCTAAACCCTAATTTGACCTAAAACCCTAATTTGACCCAAACCCCCCAAACCCTAATTCAAACCCAAACCCTAATTTTGACCAAACCGAATTTTGACCCCAAACCCAAATTATAACCCAGAGCCCTAATTCTGACGCAAAACCCTAATTTAGACACAAAACCTTATTTTAAACCCAAAATCCTAATTCAAAGCCTAAACCCTAATTTTAACCCTAAACCCTAGTTTTGATTCTAAACCCTAAATTTGAACCAAAACCCTAATTCTAACCCTATTTTTGTCCCAAAACCCTAAATTTAACCCAGAACCCTAATTTTAATCCAAACCCCTAAATTTTGACCCTAAACCCTAAATTTAACCCTAACCCTAAATTTGACCCATAACCCTAATTTTGACCCCAAAACCTAATTTTAGACACAAAACCCTAATTCTAACCCTATTTTTGTCCCAAAACCCTTTTTAACTCAAACGCGACACCTAATTTTGACCCAAACCCAAATTTTGACCCAAACCCAATTACTCAAACCCTAATAACCCTAACCCAATTTTGACCCAAACCACATTTTAACCCAAATAACCCAAAGCCCTAATTTTGACCCAAAACCCTAATTTAGACCCAAAACCCTAATCAACCCTACTTTTGACCCAAAACCCTAATTCAACCCTATTTTTGACCCTAAACCCTAATTTTAACGCAAAACTTAATTTAACCCTATTTATACTTTGACCCAAACCCTATTTGACCCAAACCCATTTTGACCCAAAACCCTAATTCAAACCCAAACCCTAATTTTGACCAAACCAATTTTGACCCCAAACCCAAATTATAACCTGAGTCCTATTTGACCCAAAACCCTAATTACACAAAACCCTATTTTAAACCCAAAATCCTAATTCAAAGCCTAAACCCTAATTTTAACCCTAAACCCTAGTTTTGATCCTAAACCCTAAATTTGAACCAAAACCCTAATTCTAACCCTATTTTTGTCCCAAAACCCTAAATTTAACCCAAAACCCTAATTTTAATCCAAACCCCTAAATTTTGACCCTAAACCCTAAATTTAACCCAGAACCCTAAAATTGACCCATAACCCTAATTTTGACCCAAAACCTAATTTAGACACAAAAACCCTAATTCTAACCCTATTTTTGTCCCAAAACCCTTTTTTCAACTCAAAACCCGACACCTTAATTTTTACCCAAAACCCAAAATTTGACCCAAAACCCTAATTCTAAACCTATTTTTTTCCCAAAACCCTATTTTTTACGCAAAACCCTAAATGAAACCCTTAACCCTAATTTTGACCCAAAACCCTAATTTTGACCCAAAATAACCCAAAGCCCTAATTTTGACCCAAAACCCTAATTCTGACCCCAAAACCCTAATACGAACCCTATTTTTGACCCTAAACCCTAATTTTAACGCAAAATCTTAATTCTAACCCTATTTTTGACCCTAAACCCTAAATTTGACCCAAAACCCGATTTTGACCCAAAACCCTAATTCTAACCCAAACCCTAATTTTGACCGAAACCAAATTTTGACCCCAAACCCAAATTATAACCTGAGTCCTATTTTGACCCAAAACCCTAATTCTTAAACCTTATTTTAAACCCAAAATCCTAATTCAAAGCCTAAACCCTAATTTTAACCCTAAACCCTAGTTTTGACCCTAAACCCTAAATTTGAACCAAAACCCTAATTCTAAACCTATTTTTGTCCCAAAACCCTAAATTTAACCTAAACCCTAATTTTAATCCAAACCCCTAAATTTTGACCCTAAACCCTAAAATTAACCTAACCCTAAATTTGACCCATAACCCTAATTTTGACCCCAAACTTTTTACCCAAAACCTAATTTAGACACAAAACCCTAATTCTAACCCTATTTTTGTCCTAAAACCTTTTACTCAAACGCGACACCTAATTTTGACCCAAACCCAACCCTTTTTGTCCCAAAACCCACCTCTTACTCAAAACCCTAAATGAAACCCTAAACCCTAACCCAAAACCGACATTTTAACCCAAAATAACCCAAAGCCCTAATTTTGACCCAAAACCCTAATTTAGACCCAAAACCCTAATACGAACCCTACTTTTGACCCAAGACCCTAATTTGACCTAACCCTATTTTTGACCCTAAACCCTAATTTTAACGCAAAACTTAATTATAACCCTATTTTTAACACTAAACCCTAATGCTGACCCAAAACCCTAAATTTGACCCAAAACCCGATTTTGACCCAAAACCCTAATTCAAACCCGAAACCCTAATTTTGACCGAAACCAAATTTTGACCCCAAACCCAAATTATAACCCGCAGTCCTACTTTTGACCCAAAACCCTAATTCTGACACAAAACCCTATTTTAAACCCAAAATCCTAATTCAAAGCCTAAACCCTAATTTTAACCCTAAACCCTAGTTTTGATCCTACACCCTAAATTTGAACCAAAACCCTAATTCTAACCGTATTTTTGTCCCAAAACCCTAAATTTAAACCAGAACCCTAATTTTAATCCAAACCCCTAAATTTTGACCTTAAACCCTAAAATTAACCCGAACCCTAAATTTGACCCATAACCCTAATTTTGACCCCAAAACCTAATTTAGACACAAAACCCTAATTCTAACCCTATTTTTGTCCCAAAACCCTTTTAACTCAAACGCGACACCTTAATTTTGACCAAACCCAATTTACCCAAACTTTACCCAAAACCCTAATTCTAAACCTATTTTTGTCCCAAAACCCAATTCTTTACTCAAAACCCTAAATGAAACCCTAAACCCTAATTTTGACCCAAAACCCAAATTTTGACCCAAAACCGACATTTTGACCCAAAATAACCCAAAGCCCTGATTTTGACCCAAAACCCTAATTTAGACCCAAA
The DNA here is from genome assembly GCA_030762895.1 of Sophora flavescens. Classification (NCBI taxonomy): domain Eukaryota; kingdom Viridiplantae; phylum Streptophyta; class Magnoliopsida; order Fabales; family Fabaceae; genus Sophora; species Sophora flavescens. The sequence continues at coordinate 10,250 of JAUPTC010001747.1, read as the reverse complement.
ACCCTAATATGAACCCTACTTTTGACCCTAAACCCTAATTTTAACGCAAAAACTTAATTCTAACCCTATTTTTGACCATAAACCTTTTGACCCAAAACCCATTTTGACCCAAAACCCTAATTCAAACCCAAACCCTAATTTTGACCGAAACCGAAATTTTGACCCCAAACCCAAATTATAACCCGGAGTCCTAATTTTGACCCAAAACCCTAATTCGACACAAAACCTTATTTTAAACCCAAAATCCTAATTCAAAGCCTAAACCCTAATTTTAACCCTAAACCCTAGTTTTGACCGTAAACCCTAAATTTGAACCAAAACCCTAATTCTAACCCTATTTTTGTCCCCAAACCCTCAATTTAACCCAACCCTAATTTTAATCCAAACCCCTAAATTTTGACCCTAAACCCTAAAATTAACCTAACCCTAAATTTGACCCATAACCCTAATTTTGACCCCAAAACCTAATTTTACCCAAAACCTAATTTAGACACAAAACCCTAATTCTAACCCTATTTTTGTCCCAAAAGCCTTTTTAACTCAAAACGCGACACCTTAATTTTGACCCAAAACCCAATTTTGACCCAAACCCACCTTTTACTCAAAACCCTAAATGAAACCCTAAACCCTAATTACCCAAAACCACATTTTAACCCAAAATAACCCAAAGCCCTAATTTTGACCCAAAACCCTAATTTAGACCCAAAACCCTAATACGAACCCTACTTTTGACCCAAGACCTAAGCACCCTATTTTTGACCCTAAACCCTAATTTTAACGCAAAACTTAATTATAACCCTATTTTTAACCCTAAACCCTTTTGACCCAACCCTAAATTTGACCCAAAACCCGATTTTGACCCAAAACCCTAATTCAAACCCGAAACCCTAATTTTGACCAAAACCAAATTTTGACCCCAAACCCAAATTATAACCCAGTCCTAATTTTGACCCAAAACCCTAATTCTGACTCAAAAGCCTATTTTAAACCCAAAATCCTAATTCAAAGCCTAAACCCTACTTTTAACCCTAAACCCTAGTTTTGATCCTAAACCCTAAATTTGAACCAAAACCCTAATTCTAACCCTATTTTTGTCCCAAAACCCTAAATTTAAACCAACCCTAATTTTAATCCAAACCCCTAAATTTTGACCCTAAACCCTAAAATTAACCCAACCCTAAATTTGACCCATAACCCTAATTTTGACCCCAAAACCTAATTTAGACACAAAACCCTAATTCTAACCCTATTTTTGTCCCAAAACCCTTTTAACTCAAAACGCACACCTTAATTTTGACCCAAACCCATTTCAATTTTCCCACCCACTCTTACTCAAAACCCTAAATGAAACCCTAAACCCTAATTTTGACCCAAACCTTTTCCCAAAATAACCCAAAGCCCTAATTTTGACCCAAAACACTAATTTAAACCCAAAAGCCTAATACGAACCCTACTTTTGACCCCTCCCTTTTTTGACCCTAAACCCTAATTTTAACGCAAAACTTAATTATAACCCTATTTTTAACCCTAAACCCTAATAATTTGACCCAAACCCATTTTGACCCAAAACCCTAATTCAAACCCGAAACCATAATTTTGACCGAAAACCGAAATTTTGACCCCAAACCCAAATTATAACCCAGAGTCCTAATTTTGACCCAAAACCCTATTTTAAACCCAAAATCCTAATTCAAAGCCTAAACCCTAATTTTAACCCTAAACCCTAGTTTTGACCCTAAACCCTAAATTTGAACCAAAACCCTAATTCTAAACCCTATTTTTGTCCCAAAACCCTAAATTTAACCCAAACCCTAATTTTAATCCAAACCCCTAAATTTTGACCCTAAACCCTAAAATTAACCCAACCCTAAATTTGACCCATAACCCTAATTTTGACCCCAACTAATTTAGACACAAAACCCTAATTCTAACCCTATTTTTGTCCCAAAACCCTTTTTAACTCAAAACGCGACACCTTAATTTTGACCCAAACCCTTACCTTCTTCCCCCCTTACTCAAAACCCTAAATGAAACCCTAAACCCTAATTTTGACCCAAAACCGACATTTTGACCCAAAATAACCCAAAGCCCTGATTTTGACCCAAAACCCTAATTTAGACCCAAAACCCTAATACAAACCCTACTTCTGACCCTAAACCCTGATTTTAACGCAAAAAGTTAATTATAACCCTATTTTTAACCCTAAACCCTAAATTTGACCCAAAACCCGATTTTGACCCAAAACCCTAATTCAAACCCGAAACCCTAACTTTGACCGAAAACCGAAATTTTGACCCCAAACCCAAATTATAACCCAGAGTCCTAATTTTGACCCAAAACCCTAATTCTGACACAAAACCCTATTTTAAACCCAAAATCCTAATTCAAAGCCTAAACCCTAATTTTTACCCTAAACCCTAGTTTTGATCCTAAACCCTAAATTTGAACCAAAACCCTAATTCTAACCCTATTTTTGTCCCAAAACCCTAAATTTAAGCCAGAACCATAATTTTAATCCAAACCCCTAAATTTTGACCCTAAACCCTAAAATTAACCCAGAACCCTAATTTTGACTCAAAACCCTAATTTTGACCCCAAAACCTAATTTAGACACAAAACCCTAATTCTAACCCTATTTTTGTCCCAAAACCCTTTTTAACTCAAACCGACACCTTAATTTTGACCCAAAACCCAATTTGACCCAAAACCCTATTTCCCAAACCTTTACTCAAACCTAAATGAAACCCTAAACCCTAATTTTGACCAAAACCACATTTTAACCCAAAATAACCCAAAGCCCTAATTTTGACCCAAAATTTAGACCCAAAACCCTAATACGAACCCTACTTTTGACCCAAGACCCTAATTTGACCAACCTTTTTTACCCTAAACCCTAATTTTAACGCAAACTTAATTTTAACCCTTAATTTTAACCCTAAACCCTAATTTGACCCAAAACCCTAAATTTGACCCAAAACCCGATTTTGACCCAAAACCCTAATTCAAACCCGAAACCCTAATTTTGACCGAAACCGAAATTTTGACCCCAAACCCAAATTATAACCTGAGTTCTAATTTTGACCCAAAACCCTAATTCTGACACAAAACCCTATTTTAAACCCAAAATCCTAATTCAAAGCCTAAACCCTAATTTTAACCCTAAACCCTAGTTTTGACCCTAAACCCTAAATTTGAACCAAAACCCTAATTCTAACCCTATTTTTGTCCCAAAACCCTAAATTTAACCCAGAACCCTAATTTTAATCCAAACCCCTAGATTTTGACCCTAAACCCTAAAATTAACCCAACCCTAAATTTGACCCATAACCCTAATTTTGACCCCAAAACCTAATTTACCCAAAACCTAATTTAACCCTATTTTTTGTCCCAAAACCCTTTTTAACTCAAAACGCGACACCTTAATTTTGACCCAAAACCCAATTTTGACCCAAAACCCAATTTTTACCCAAACCCTAATCTAAACCCTAATTTTGTCCCAAAACCGACATTTTATAAACCCTAAATAAACCCAAAGCCCTAATTTTGACCCAAAACCCTAATTTTGACCCAAAACCCTAATATTTAAAACCCTACTTTTGACCCAAGACCCTAATACCAAACCCTATTTTTGACCCTAAACCCTAATTTTAACGCAAAACTTAATTTAACCCTATTTTTGACCCTAAACCCTAATTGACCCAAACCCATTTTGACCCAAAACCCTAATTCAAACCCGAAACCCTAATTTTGACCGAAACCAAATTTTGACCCCAAACCCAAATTATAACCCAAGTCCTAATTTTGACCCAAAACCCTAATTCGACACAAAACCCTATTTTAAACCCAAAATCCTAATTCAAAGCCTACACCCTAATTTTAACCCTAAACCCTAGTTTTGATCCTAAACCCTAAATTTGAACCAAAGCCCTAATTCTAACCCTATTTTTGTCCCAAAACCCTAATTCTAACCCTAACCCTAATTTTAATCCAAACCCCTAAATTTTGACCCTAAACCCTAAAATTAACCTAACCCTAAATTTGACCCATAACCCTAATTTTGACCCCAAACCTTTTCCAAACCTAATTTAGACACAAAACCCTAATTCTAACCCTATTTTTGTCCCAAAACCCTTTTTAACTCAAAACGCGACACCTTAATTTTGACCCACCCAATTTTGACCCAAAACCCTAATTTTACTCAAACCCTAATAACCCTAAACCCTAATTTTGACCCAAACCGACATTTTAACCCTAAATAACCCAAAGCCCTAATTTTGACCCAAAACCCTAATTTTGACCCAAAATATCTTCCTTTTTGACCCAAGACCCTAATTTGACCCTACCCTATTTTTGACCCTAAACCCTAATTTTAACGCAAAACTTAATTATAACCCTATTTTTAACCCTAACCCTATTGACCTAAACCCTAAATTGACCCAAACCCGATTTTGACCCAAAACCCTAATTCAAACCCAAACCCTAATTTTGACCGAAACCAAATTTTGACCCCAAACCCAAATTATAACCCAGAGTCCTAATTTTGACCCAAAACCCTAATTCTGACACAAAACCTTATTTTAAACCCAAAATCCTAATTCAAAGCCTAAACCCTAATTTTAACCCTAAACCCTAGTTTTGACCCTAAACCCTAAATTTGAACCAAAACCCTAATTCTAACCCTATTTTTGTCCCAAAACCCTAAATTTAAACCAGAACCCTAATTTTAATCCAAACCCCTAAATTTTGACCCCAAACCCTAAAATTAAACAATAACCCTAAATTTGACCCATAACCATAATTTTGACCCCAAAACCTAATTTTGACCCAAAACCTAATTTAACAAAACCCTATCTAACCCTATTTTTGTCCCAAAACCCTTTTAACTCAAAACCCGACACCTTAACCCTAACCCAAAACCCTATTTTGACCCAAAACCCACCTCTTACTCAAAACCCAAAATGAAACCCTAAACCCTAATTTTGACCCAAAACCGACATTTTAACCCAAAATAACCCAAAGCCCTAATTTTGACCCAAACCCCTAATTTAGACCCAAAACCCTAATACGAACCCTACTTTTGACCCCTTTTACCCTTTTTACCCTAAACCCTAATTTTAACGCAAAACTTAATTATAACCCTATTTTTAACCCTAACCCTTTTGACCCAAACCCTAAATTTGACCCAAAACCCATTTTGACCCAAAACCCTAATTCAAACCCAAACCCTAATTTTGACCGAAACCAAATTTTGACCCCAAACCCAAATTATAACCCGTAGTCCTAATTTTGACCCAAAACCCTAATTCACACAAAACCCTATTTTAAACCCAAAATCCTAATTCAAAGCCTAAACCCTAATTTTAACCCTAAACCCTAGTTTTGACCCTAAACCCTAAATTTGAACAAAAACCCTAATTCTAACCCTATTTTTGTCCCAAAACCCTAAATTTAAACCAGAACCCTAATTTTAATCCAAACCCCTAAATTTTGACCCTAAACCCTAAAATTAACTCAGAACCCTAAATTTGACCCATAACCCTAATTTTGACCCCAAAACCTTTTCAACCTATTTAGACACAAAACCCTAATTCTAACCCTATTTTTGTCCCAAAACCCTTTTTTACTCAAAACGCGACACCTTAATTTTGACCCAAACCCAAATTTTGACCCAAACCCACTTCTTACTCAAAACCCTAAATGAAACCCTAAACCCTACTTTGACCCAAAACCCCCAAATAACCCAACGCCCTAATGTTGACCCAAAACCCTAATTTAGACCCAAAACCCTAATACGAACCCTACTTTTGACCCAAGACCCTAATTTGACCACCCTATTTTTGACCCTAAACCCTAATTTTAACGCAAAACTTAATTATAACCCTATTTTTAACCCTAAACCCTAATTTGACCAAACCTAATTTGACCCAAAACCCGATTTTGACCCAAAACCCTAATTCAAACCCAAACCCTAATTTTGACCGAAAACCAATTTTGACCCCAAACCCAAATTATAACCCAGAGTCCTAATTTGACCCAAAACCCTAATTCGACACAAAACCCTATTTTAAACCCAAAATCCTAATTCAAAGCCTAAACCCTAATTTTAACCCTAAACCCTAGTTTTGATCCTAAACCCTAAATTTGAACCAAAACCCTAATTCTAACCCTATTTTTGTCCAAAAACCCAAATATTTACACAAAACCCTAATTTTAATCCAAACCCCTAAATTTTGACCCTAAACCCTAAAATTAACCTAACCCTAAATTTGACCCATAACCCTAATTTTGACCCCAAAACCTAATTTAGACACAAAACCCTAATTCTAACCCTATTTTTGTCCCAAAACCCTTTTTAACTCAAAACGCGACACCTTAATTTTACCCAAACCCAAATTTTGACCCAAACCCTAATTTAGACCCAAAACCCTAATTCTAAACCTATTTTTGTCCCAAAACCCACCTCTTACTCAAAACCCTAAATGAAACCCTAAACCCTAATTTTGACCCAAACCCTTTTGACCCAAAATAACCCAAAGCCCCAACCCAACCCTATTTTGACCCAAAACCCTAATACGAACCCTACTTTTGACCCTAAACCCTAATTTTAACGCAAAACTTAATTCTAACCCTATTTTTGACCATAAACCCTAAATTTGACCCAAAACCCATTTTGACCCAAAACCCTAATTCAAACCCAAACCCTAATTTTGACCGAAAACCAAATTTTGACCCCAAACCCAAATTATAACCCAGAGTCCTAATTTTGACCCAAAACCCTAATTCTGACACAAAACCTTATTTTAAACCCAAAATCCCGATTCAAAGCCTAAACCCTAATTTTAACCCTAAACCCTAGTTTTGACCCTAAACCCTAAATTTGAACCAAAACCCTAATTCTAAACCTATTTTTGTCCCAAAACCCTAAATTTAACCCTAACCCTAATTTTAATCCAAACCCCTAAATTTTGACCCTAAACCCTAAAATTAACCCAGAACCCTAAATTTGACCCATAACCCTAATTTTGACCCCAAAACCTAATTTTGACCCAAAACCTAATTTAGACACAAAAACCCTAATTCTAACCCTATTTTTGTCCCAAAAGCCTTTTTTTTAACTCAAAACGCGACACCTTAATTTTGACCCAAAACCCAAATTTTGACCCAAAACCCATTTTTACTCAAAACCCTAAATGAAACCTCCCTAAACCCTAATTTTGACCCAAAACCGACATTTTAACCCAAAATAACCCAAAGCCCTAATTTTGACCCAAAACCCTAATTTAGACCCAAAACCCTAATACGAACCCTACTTTTGACCCAAGACCCTAAATTTGACCCAGAACCCTATTTTTGACCCTAAACCCTAATTTTAACGCAAAAATTAATTATAACCCTATTTTTAACCCTAAACCCTAATGTTGACCCAAAACCCTAAATTTGACCCAAAACCCGATTTTGACCCAAAACCCTAATTCAAACCCGAAACCCTAATTTTGACCAAACCAAATTTTGACCCCAAACCCAAATTATAACCCGTAGTCCTAATTTGACCCAAAACCCTAATTCGACACAAAACCCTATTTTAAACCCAAAATCCTAATTCAAAGCCTAAACCCTAATTTACTAACCCTAGTTTTGATCCTAAACCCTAAATTTGAACCAAAACCCTAATTCTAACCCTATTTTTGTCCCAAAACCCTAAATTTAAACCAAACCCTAATTTTAATCCAAACCCCTAAATTTTGACCCTAAACCCTAAATTAACCCCCTAATTTGACCCATAACCCTAATTTTGACCCCAAAACCTAATTTAGACACAAAACCCTAATTCTAACCCTATTTTTGTCCCAAAACCCTTTTACTCAAACCCCTTAATTTTGACCCAAACCCATACCCATTAACCTATTTTTGTCCCAAACCCACTCTTACTCAAACCCTAAATGAAACCCTAAACCCTAATTTTGACCCAAACAATTTTGACCCAAAATAACCCAAAGCCCTATTTTGACCCAAACCTAATTTTTGACCCAAAACCCTAATCACCCTTTACCCTAAACCCTAATTTTAACGCAAAACTTAATTCTAACCCTATTTTTGACCATAAACCCTAAATTTGACCCAAACCCATTTTGACCCAAAACCCTAATTCAAACCCGAAACCCTAATTTTGACCGAAACCGAAATTTTGACCCCAAACCCAAATTATAACCCAGTCCTAATTTTGACCCAAAACCCTAATTCGACACAAAACCTTATTTTAAACCCAAAATCCTAATTCAAAGCCTAATCCCTAATTTTAACCCTAAACCCTAGTTTTGACCCTAAACCCTAAATTTGAACCAAAACCCTAATTCTAAACCTATTTTTGTCACAAATCCCGAAAATGAACCCAAACCCCTTAAATTACTCCAAACCCCTATTTCTTGACCCTAAACCCTCAAATTAACCCTGATCCCTAAATTTGACCAATAACCCGTATTTTGACCCCAAAACCTAATTTGACCCAAAACCTATTTAACACAAAACCCTAATTCTAACCCTATTTTTGTCCTAAAAGCCTTTTTAACTCAAAACGCGACACCTTATTTTTACCCACCCATTTACCCAAACCCATTCTCCACTCAAAACCCTAAATGAAACCCTAAACCCTAATTTTGACCCAAAACCGACATTTTAACCCAAAATAACCCAAAGCCCTAATTTTGACCCAAAACCCTAATTTAGACCCAAAACCCTAATACGAACCCTACTTTTGACCCAAGACCCTAAATTTGACCCAGAACCCTATTTTTGACCCTAAACCCTAATTTTAACGCAAAAACTTAATTATAACCCTATTTTTAACCCTAAACCCTAATGTTGACCAAAAACCCTAAATTTGACCCAAAACCCGATTTTGACAAAAACCCTAATTTTGACCGAAAACCGAAATTTTGACCCCAAACCCAAATTATAACCCATAGTCCTAATTTTGACCCAAAACCCTAATTTTGACACAAAACCCTATTTTAAACCCAAAATCCTAATTCAAAGCCTAAACCCTAATTTTAACCCTAAACCCTAGTTTTGATCCTAAACCCTAAATTTGAACCAAAACCCTAATTCTAACCCTATTTTTGTCCCAAAACCCTAAATTTAAACCAGAACCCTAATTTTAATCCAAACCCCTAAATTTTGACCCTAAACCCTAAAATTAACCCCCTAATTTGACCCATAACCCTAATTTTGACCCCAAAACCTACTTTAGACACAAAACCCTAATTCTAACCCTATTTTTGTCCCAAAACCCTTTTAACTCAAAACGCGACACCTAATTTTGACCCAAACCCAAATTTTGACCCAAAACCCTAATTTAGACCCAAAACCCTAATTCTAAACCTATTTTTGTCCCAAAACCCACTTCTTTACTCAAAACCCTAAATGAAACCCTAAACCCTAATTTTGACCCAAAACCCTAATTTTGACCCAAAATAACCCAAAGCCCCATTTTGACCCAAAACCCTAATTTGACCCAAAACCCTAATCACTTACTTTTGACCCTAAACCCTAATTTTAACGCAAAAACTTAATTCTAACCCTATTTTTGACCATAAACCCTAAATTTGACCCAAAACCCGATTTTGACCCAAAATCCTAATTCAAACCCGAAACCATAATTTTGACCGAAAACCGAAATTTTGACCCAAAACCCAAATTATAACCCAGAGTCCTAATTTTATCCCAAAACCCTAATTCTGACACAAAACCTTAATTGAAACCCAAAATCCTGATTCAAAGCCTAAACCCTAATTTTAACCCTAAACCCTAGTTTTGACCCTAAACCCTAAATTTGAACCAAAACCCTAATTCTAAACCTATTTATGTCCCAAAACCCTAAATTTAACCCAGAACCCTAATTTTAATCCAAACCCCTAAATTTTGACCCTAAACCCTAAAATTAACCCAGAACCCTATATTTGACCAATAACCCTAATTTTGACCCCAAAACCTAATTTTAACCCAAAACCTAATTTAGACACAAAAACCCTAATTCTAACCCTATTTTTGTCCCAAAAGCCTTTTTTTAAACTCAAAACGCGACACCTTAATTTTGACCCAAAACCCAAATTTTGACCCAAAACCCAATTCTTTACTCAAAACCCTAAATGAAACCCTAAACCCTAATTTTGACCTAAAACCGATATTTTAACACAAAATAACCCAAAGCCCTAATTTTGACCCAAAACCCTAATTTAGACCCAAAACCCTAA
>JAUPTC010001746.1:0-21000 GCA_030762895.1 Sophora flavescens | reverse complement strand
CCTTATAGAGAATTATACACCATCTTCATTCTTCATTCATAACTCAGCCAGAGTTACTATAGACAAAATAAGGGTCATGTTCAAAAACTCAGTTTAGAACTGTCCCTTTGTTCCTAATCAGTCTAGTTAGCAACATACCATATGGGTAACAAGTCTTAGTTTTCTGCCCAACAATCTTCAGCATGTGATTGAAGTTTATATCATTTATGTCTATCTTACGAAATTGCATAAGATGATATAGAGCAAACTTATCTAGTTTAGAAATGACATTGACCGATCAGTTTAGGGGTAACACATCACGTGAGATGGCATGAGATCCTGAGCAGCCCTGCTCTCGATGTAGGGGCATCCAAACAGAGTGAGTTAACTTCTTCCTTCTTGACTGATTCTTCCCAATCATCAGTATAACCTATTCCTTCTCTTGCACAACATGTTGCTTCTTCCAAGTCTTTTGGGTTGAACCTGTGTCTAACTGCATTGACGTTTCCAGTGACACTGTAGACAAAAGTGTTGCATGTTGTTCCAGAACTCTTTCAATCAATGAGGGTAAGTGTTTTCTTGGATTGTGAAGAAGTTCATCCAGCCAACTTATTCTAGTTCCGCTAAAACGTCTAACCCTGCATATTTAATTTCTTCGAAATTCGAAGTGGTTTCAACCAACAACTTTCTGATACCTACTTGTTCCATGTTTGAGATAGGTTGATTTGATGCTCTTGTATGTGCCATTGAGTAGTGGAAAGGAAATATTAGGGCTTTTTCAGATACGAGAGAAAATGGAAGGTAAGAGCTTTGAGAGAGGGAGGGAGGGAGAGAGAGGAGTCTGAAGATGAATGTAATCCATTCGATACATTAGTAACCCAGAATAAAATCAATGAAAATCCTTTAAAGAATTTAAAATTAAAAACATACATGTCATAAAAATTTCACAACTTAATCGGGTCTAAAAATACCTCGTATTAATTAAAATAGTGATAAAGTATCCAAAGTGATAATATAATAATAAATCCATACATCCAAATAAAAACCAAAAGCCTCAAAAACCTAAGCGTCTACTAATAAATCTAATGATAAATAAATAAACATGTCTAGCCACATACGACTCCTTATTTGAGAAAATACTAACCAAACTAGAAATAATAACTAATAGAATCCACTTAGTCTTCACGCCTCTTCAGTCTCAGTGACGTCGTACTCGTGCTTTGAAAACACTTTTAATGAGATAAAATCCCAGTGAATAAAAATCATTTAATGAAAAGGTTCGCAAATAGGGTTGTTCTCAAAAGGTGCAAACCGGAAAAACATTCATGATACCCGCTAATTTTTAAAATAATTAATATAATAAACCTCCAAAATAATAACATATAAATAAAATTAATATCAAATATTTAAACCACAAACTCATAAACTCAACAACGGTCACATCTCATTGCATTTATTCACATTCACCATGCAAACTCTATGCAATGCAACTTCATGAACATGACTCGGTGATTCCCAGAATCACTTGACTTGACTCTTTGGTTCCCAGAACCGGTGTGAATCCTAGATCCACTAAGGTCTCTGAGCTCATACCCATGCAATGACGTCCCACTGCCTTCCCCATCCCAGATGGAGGTATCTAATATTCCATCCCAGATGTGAATATTTTAATAATTTGATATCCCATCCCAGATGGTGATATCTCTCATTCTATTCCTGCAATATAATGTATACCGTCATCCCTTCCCAGAAGGTGATGACCAACTCCTACTTAATGCAATATGTCATCCCAGGTGACTATCAAGGTTTTCAAACTCCATGGGTCATTAACAATAATATTATGTCAAGCTAAGGCAACGCTATAACATCATCTAACATACCAATCAACCACAACTCATGAAATCAAACATATTTCTTAACAATAATTAAAGTGAGATTTGCTAAATAATTTTAACATAATGAATTAAACTCAAAAAATAAATCAAAACACCTGTACTAGATGAAACCTTGCGTCAGGGACATGTGACTTTGATTCCAAATAGAAACGGTTTGACTAAGGCAATGTGAAGTTCATGAACAAAGGACCAAATGGAAACCATAAAGGTGAGTTCAATTTATGTGTGGTTGGAATTGGCAATTTTGCCATAAGAAATTAAATGCCCAAATGAGTAAAAGCCATACTGTTTGGACGAAACTAAGGTTATATGATAGCGTAAACGAGATATAAGAAAATGTTGGATATTTTGTACTCGAAATCATGAATTAAGAGAGAAAAATTATTTCTTTATAAAGTCAAGGGATCAAATCATCAAACAATATAAACATATTTTTTTGAGAATCTCAAATTAAGAATCATGAACCTTAAAATTAATTGTACCATGAAAGTGTGAGGAAAGATGTTTTTACTCACCTCTTGTAAACCTCCAAAAGCTTTAAAAAAATTATCTAAGATAAATCCAAGCGTTTAACCAATAATTCTTCTTCTCTCTATTGATGTTCTTGGATCTGTACCAAGTAGAGCCGCTGCTCTTCTCCTTGTTTTTTTTTTTCTGGTTTGGCAGCACTAGATATCTTTAGGTTTCAGTTCTGTCAATTAAGAAATTACTTAGGCCCTATTTTATATTAAATTGTTATGGCCCAATGGCCTGTACGTGACAATGCTGTGACTATTGGGACCTTTCTTTTAATTTTTTCCCCCTAAGAAATCACGTTTCTTGCTGCAACTCCAGGAGTTGCATTTGGCCAATCCAATTCTTATAAATGAAATATAGTAGGTGGCTCCCACCAACTTTTCATTTACTTTCATCTTTTATTATATATTTTTGTTCTATTTTTTTGTTAATCCAAATTAGTATTCTTTTGTAATCATTAAAGAAAATTCTAATACATTCTCATACTACCAATTTTCTACACTAAACCTCATAATAGCTTAATGTTTTTTATTTAAAAAATTATATTTAAAATTTAGGATGTTACATTTTCTCCCCTCCACATAGAATTTCGTCCGCGAAATTAACACGTCATACCCAAACAATACAAGATTAAAGGTAATACAACACTAGGTTATGTACTTTTACTAAAGAGACCTGGATGATGTTGTCTAACATCTTCCTCGAATTCCCAAGTAGCTTCCTCTGGAGTCAACCCTTCCCAAATCACTTTCACCAATTGGATCATCTTGTTCCTCATAGTTTTTGTGCTCTTGTCAATGATCTCAATAGGCCTGGGCTTCAAGATCAAATTATCCTTCAATTGTATTGACTCAGGAGCTATCGCGTGTGAAACATCTGGTACGTACATCCGGAGTTGAGAAATATGGAAGACGTCATGGAGATTCGACAACTGTGGTGGAAGAGCCAATTGGTAAGCAACAGGCCCGACTCTTTTTAGGATTTGAAACTGACCCATGAAACGAGGGTTGAGCTTTTTGACTTTCATTGACCTCCCAACCCCAGTCTTAGGAGTGACTCTCAAGAATACATGTTCCTCTTCCTGAAATTCTAAAGGCTTCCTTCTCTTGTCGGCATAACTCTTTTGCCTACTCTGTGAAGTGCGCATCCTTTCCCTATTGACTTTAATCCTCTCTGTGGTCTCCTGGACTAACTCTAGTCCTAGCAGGGTCTTCTCACCCACTTCACACCAACATAAAGGGGACCTACACTTTCTTCCATAAAGAGCTTCATAGGCTGCCATGCCTATGCTAGCGTGATAACTGTTGTTACACGTAAACTCTATAAGAGGTAAAAATTTATCCCAACCCCCACCTTCATCTAAATCACATGCTCTAAGCATGTCTGCAAGGGTCTGAATGGTCCTCTCCAACTGACCATCCGTTTGGGGATGATAGGCTGTGCTAAAACTCAACTTAGAACCAAAAGCCTGTTGGAAAACTCTCCAAAATCTAGAGGTAAACCGTGGGTCTCTATCTGACACTATAGAGGTAGGTATGCCATGAAGCTTCACTATCTCCTTAGGGCCCGTTTGGTGGTCAGGATAAGAGAGACAAGATAGGATAAGCTATCATATCCTGTCTGAAACTGTTGTTTGGTGAGCCAGCAGGATAGGATAAGTCAATCCTGTCACTTATCCTATCATGTCAATCTAGTTAAAATTCTATCCTAAGGGGAGGGCTGGGTTAGAACTCAACAGGATAGGATAAGGTGATTTTTTTTTTCTGGTAACAAGTAGGATAGGGTGATTTAAAGTATAATAAAATATAAAATAATTAAAGTATAATAAAATAATAATTTAAAGTATAATAAAATTTAAAATGATTACCAAAAAAAGGTATAATAAAATATAAAATAATAAAAATATTAATAATCAATTTTAAAATTTATTTTTATTTTATCACAATGCAAAGTTTGTTATTTTATATTATTTTAAAAAACTGTAAAATATAAAAAATTATTCTAATAATTTAACTATATGTAAAGTAAAAACAAAAAATGAATATTTAAAAATATAAAAAATTAATTTTAGTTAGACAATATTTAAAAAATTTAAAACATTATATGTGATTTTATCATAAGGATAATTTTGTTTTTTATTATAAAGTTAAATAATGAAAATTATAAAAAAAAAAGTAAATCTAATAAAAGATGAAAACATTTAGAATAAAAACAAAAAATTTTAAAATTCATACTTAAATTATAATGCTGTCCAGTTGGTTATCTGGTGGACACCAAACGTCGGATAGGATAACAGCTTATCCTGCTCATATCCTATCCTACTTCTATCCTGTTCTCTTATCCTATCCGTCCTTATCCTATCCTGACCACCAAACGAGCCTTTAATGTATAAGTCTGCTAACTTATTCAAACTATAGGTTGCCTTAATTGGCAAGAAGTGAGCAGACTTGGTCAACCTATCCATAATTACCCATATGGCATCTAAACCCAAACGAGTCCTAGGTAACCCCATCACAAAATCCATAGAAATCCTCTCCCATTTCCATTGAGGAATTTCTAAAGGCTGCAACAAATATGAAGGTCTCTGATGTTCTATCTTAACCTTTTGACATACTGAACACTTGGCTACAAAGCTAGCCACATCCTGTTTCATTCCTGGCCACCAATACATCTTCTTTATATCTTGATACATCTTGGCTATCCCTGGATGTATGGTAAACTTTCCCTTATGCGCTTCCTCTAACACTTTCTCTCTAAGGCTCCCCTCCTTAGGAACAATGATCTTATTCTTAAACAACACTAGACCATCAGTAGACAACTCATAATTCTCTTGATCTAAAAGAGAATGTAACTCCTGGTCTAGAAGCTGCTCTCGCCTAATCATTTCTCTAAGGTCACTGCAAATTTCCAGCCTATTCAACTTCAAGCTTAGAGCACTAAGAGATACATTTAGATTCATGTCTCTGAACTCCTCTAACATATTTATCTCTTAGACCATCAAACTAGACACATGGAAGGTTTTCCTACTGAGTGCATCACCACCACATTGGCTTTCCCTGGATGGTACTTCAACTCAAAATCATAGTCCTTAAGGAATTCAATCCACCTCCTTTGCCTCATATTAAATTCTTTTTGGTCAAACAAATACTTAAGGCTCTTATGATCACTAAAAACCTCAAACTTTGCACTGCTAACTCAACGTCATGAGTAGGGTAATTCACCTCATATGTCCTAAGCTGCCTAGATGCATAAGCCACTACCTTGCTTTCCTGCATCAATACACAACCTAAACCATTCTTAGAAGTGTCACAATATATCACAAAACTCACTGAAGGATTTGGAATGGTTAAGACCGGTGGTGACACCAATCTTCTCTTAAGCTCCTCAAAATTCTCTTCACATTCCTTATCCCACTCAAAAGATTTTCCATTCCTAGTCAACTTGGTAAGAGGTAAAGCTAGTCTAGAGAAACCATCTACGAACTTCCTATAGTAACCTGCCAGTCCTAGGAAACTCCTCACTTCCGTCACTGACTTAGGTTGATCCCATCCAAGCACTGCATCAACCTTACTAGAGTCAACCGCTACACCACTCCTAGATATGGTATGTCCTAAAAACTTCCCCTCATCAAGCCAAAATTCACACTTTTCTGGCTTTGCATACAGTTGATCTTCCCTCAGAATCTGCAACACTAACCTCAAATGCTCATCTTGATCCTTTGGTGTCCTAGAGTGTATCAAAATATCATCTATGAACACCACCACAAAGTTATCCAAGAATGGTCTAAAGATCTGATTCATGTAGTCCATGAAAACGGCTGGAGCACTGGTCACACCAAAGGGCATCACTACATGCTCATAGTGCCCATACCTTGTCCTAAAGGCTGTCTTAGGAATGTCCTCATTCTTGACTCTAATTTGATGGTATCCCGATCTTAGATCTATTTTGGAAAACACTGACGCTCCCCTCAGCTGGTCTAAGAGGTCATCTATCCTTTGCAAATGGTATTTATTCTTGATGGTCACTTTGTTCAACTGCCTATAGTCAACACATAGCCTCATGCTCCCATCCTTCTTTTCCACCAGTAGAACAGGTGCTCCCCAAGGTGACACACTGGGCCTAATAAACCCCTTCCCTAGCATCTCCTCTAACTGTTTCTTAAGCTCGCTCAACTCTAAAGGTGCCATTCTATAAGGCGCTACCGATACTGGTCCACTCCCTGGCACTAGATCTATATTAAACTCAACTTCCCTCTTCGGAGGCAAGCTAGAGACATCCTTAGGGAAAACATCCTGGAACTCACACACCATAGGTATAGCCGTCACATCACTGTCAGCCTCTATCTTAGCAAAGAATAAGAGTATATATCCTTGAGCTCCCTCAAATAAACACTTATGACAAGCAACAACAGGAACAATAGAACTAGGTACGGGAAAATCATTAGACATTGGCTGTATAGCAATGGAGATAGTTTTATCAGAGCAATTTATGACAAAGATGGTTTGCAGACAACCAATCCATACCAAGAATGACATCTAACCCAGTCATAAGCAAGCATATAAGATCAACAAAATAAGACACATCTTGGTACACTAAAGGACAGTTCAAGCAAGCAATAGAGGTAACAAGTTTATCATTTCCAGGAGTAGCAACACTCAAATCATATGACAACTTTGAAATAGACAAAGATAGATTTTTCACATTATCTAAAGATATAAATGAATGATTTGCTCCTGAGTCAAAAAAATAAATTGATTTTTCTTTCTTTAATTAAACCCATACCTTGTATCGTGCCATCCGACTCCTTCACCTTTTCCCCTTGGAGCGTAAAGACTCTCCCTTGGCTCGGTGGTTTAGGTTGGACTGGTCCTCCACTCCTGCAGTTTATGGCATAGTGTCCCACTTTACCACACTGGTAGCAAGTGGTTTGTGCCACCGGACATGTGCGATCTCCATGATTCAACCCACACCTATGGCATCCGGTGCCCTTGTCAGGCTGGACTCCATGCACTTGCTTCCCTTTGTTGATGGAGGAGACTGGTCGCAAATGCTTCTGAAATTTCCCATCCCTGCCCTCGAAATCTCTTGCCATCGCTAAGAGTTTTCTCCTTTTGCCTTTCAGCCAAAGACAACTTGCATATTATGCTCTGCCACCCTACACTTGTTCACAAGAGTGGGGTAGTCCTGAATTTCTAGGAGCCCGATATGGCTCTACTGACTCCGGCCTCAAACCCCGCTCGAACTTAATTGCTTTCCATTGACCGTCGGGATTATCCTCACCTAAGTAGAGAACCTTGCAAGGCTCTCAAACTTGGCCACATATTCAGCCACTGTCATACTCCCCGACGTAAATCAGAGAAACTCAATCTCCTTCTCGTATCGGGACACTGTGTGGAAAGTATTTCTCCGTAAAAACCTCCTTGAATCGGTCCCATGTGATAGGGCGCCCAAGCAAGAAACCCGCCCCTACGACAGTTCCACCAAGTGCTCGCATCCGACTCTAGCATATAGGTGGAAAAATCCACCTTCCGAGCATCGATCACCTCATGACCCGAAAGATCTTCTCTAATTTCAACAACCATTCCTCTCGCCTCAATAGGATCGGTGGTACCTCAAAAAGCCGGAGGACTATTGTTCCTCGAACCGTGATGACCCCTATACTGGTGGATCTAGAACTACAACCGCACCATGTTAAGCACATCCCCATTATCCCTCATCTGACGGAGAGTCTCCGTCTACTCCAGCATAACTCTGTTCATTCGAGCCAAAGTCGCTGCAAGTGCATCATTTCTCCCTCGCCTGTTTGCTGCCATAATCTGCATACCACCAATCAAACAGTGGGTTGATGAAGTCCAATATCCAAAAGAATAGAATACAGAATTATAACTCTAACAAGCATCCTACGAGCCCAAGTTTTGTATTAGAAAAAGCCCTAATACCACAATCCGATATAGAATCGAACTGCTCTGATACCATAAATGTAACGCCCTTCGTTACATTAGTAACCCAGAACAAAATCAATGAAAATCCTTTAAAGAATTTAAAATTAAAAACATACATGTCATAAAAATTTCCCAACTTAATCGGGTCTGAAAAAATCTCATATTAATTAAAATAGTGATAAAGTATCCAAAGTGATAATATAATAATAAATCCATACATCCAAATAAAAACCAAAAGCCTAAAAACCGGGTGTCTACTAATAAACCCGACGATAAATAAATAAACATGACTAGCCACATACGGCTCCTTATTTAAGAAATACTAACCAAACTAGAAATAATAACTAATAGAATCCACTTATTCTTCACGCCTCTTCGGCTCTCGGTGACGCCGTACTTGTGCTCTAAAAACAACATTTTTAATGAGATAAAATCCCAGTGAATAAAAATCATTTAATGAAAAGGTTCGCAAATAGTGTTGTTCTCAGCCGGTGCGGCAACTGGAAAAAATTCATGGTACCCGCTAATTTTTAAAATAATGAAAATAATAAACCTCCAAAATAATAAATTGTTATGGCCCAATGGCATGTACATGACAACGCTATGACTATTGGGACCTTTCTTTTAATTTTTATTTTCCCTAAGAAATCATGTTTCTTGCTGCAACTCCAGGAGTTGCATTTGGCTAATCCAATTCTTATAAATGAAAGATAGTAGGTGGCTCCCACCAAGTTTTCATTTATTTTCATCTTTTATTATATATTTTTTTCTATTATTTTTTTAATCCAAATTAGTATTCTTTTGTAATTATTAAAGAAAATTCTAATACATTCTCATACTACCAATTTTCTACACAAAACCTCATAATAGCTTAATTTTTTTATTTAAAAAATTATATTTAAAATTTAGGATGTTATAATGAACACTCTCGAAAAGGTGGAGAGGTTTCAAAAATCAATTTGTCTTTATGACATGACAGTTGGAGACAGAAAAACTAGCCGAGGGAGCAAAAAGGTTTCTCGTTAACTTCCCACCTAATTACTTGAGAATTTGAAATTAATTAAGTTTTGCTCAGTCTTAAAAAGATCCACGTCATATCGCATTTGTCTCTTATCATACTAGACGCATCATTCAAACATCGACATAATATATTTTGTCTAAGATAAGGTATGAATACTTACTTGTAAGTGGTTTGTCTCATTAAATCACTAAACTCTTTTTCTGTTGCCTTTTCCTATAGCCTTGAAATATTCTTCATCAATTTGGAGGCTTTGGAATATACACTCTTTTGTGATTGTGAGTAATGAGAGTCCATTTTCCAATTTCTATTATGGGAGTTGTCTTTGTTCTACTTAACAAATCTGCAATGGGAATAATAAGATGCTTTGGTACCCATACCTTCTTGGGTCCTTTCTTGTTAGATGTACGAGTCCAGGAAGACTTAGCCTTTCTTTTGTGAAAGCATTTGGACGTGATATGTCCATATTTACCACAAAATGTACATGATATTCTAAAAGAAGATTTATTAGGATTTTTCATATTATCTGAGAATTTATCAGATACTTTATCTAGATTCTCTTCAATGTATCCTATACTAATTTTGTCAAAGCTAAATCTCTGTCTTCCAAGAAGCTTTGTCTGATTGTTCTTTCCATTGTCAAATCTAGCAAGATCATTAGTGAGCTCTTCTACTTTCTATTGAAGTTTTAACACTTCTTCATATGGTAGTGTTTCATTAATGATCTCAGCTTTCAGCATTTCTGCCTTAAGCTTCTTGTTTTCTTTGACTAGTTCATTAACCTCAAGATTTTTCCGTTCATGCTCCTTAGTGAGCTTCACATATTTTATCTTAAGTTCTTTGAACTTATCAAGAATACAGTTAGATTCACTGAGAAGTTCATGATAGGCATCTTGTAGATCCTCAAATTCAGAATTTACCTCATAGTTTGAGTCAGTTTCTCCTAACAGACATTTGAACTCATCTTCTGATTCTTTATCAAGATCTTCCCAAGTGATCATCTTTTTCAGTGGTGGCATTCTGTCACCAGCTGTTCTGATTGCTGCTTTTCTGTCTCTAACTTTATTCAAGAATTTTCTTGTAACATCCATGTTTTTAGATCTTGTTTATGTGTTTAAGATGCATTTTTATGTGTTTGGAAGTTTGTTTGAAAAGTACGCAGACGATTGGCTTCGAATCGAGCGAGAACATAAGCTAGGGTTCCCTACCTAGCTTGAAACAGTCAAGCGTGCGGAGTAGTAAATTTATGTTTTAGGAAGAGATTCGACATGTTTAAGGATTTGATCTTATTCCTTAGGTGTTGAGGAGTCTATGTTTTAAATTTGAGGTCAATCGGATTTCAAACGAGTTCAGAATGTGACAAAACGTGAGATTTGGGTTTGGTGTTTTAGTCAGCACGCTTGAGCATGGGCATGGGCGCTTGGACGTTGCAAGAGTAGCGCTTGAGCATGCCAGCTCAAGCAGGTGGTGGCACCACATGTCACGCAGAGGATGAAGTACAACACGCGTGTCAAGCTTGCTTTCCCTGGAAGCTATTGACTTGGAGGTCAACGCTCAAACACTAAATTAATGGTGCTCAAGTGCCAGAGCGCTCAGACATGGGTAAACCAGCACTCGAGCATGGCAGGAAACTTTTGAAAAATAAAAGGAACAGAAGGGTGAAAGTCTGAGACTTTCACCCACTTCCCCAACGTGAAACGGAAAGATAGATGGATGGAAAGAGAGTTAGAGAAAGAGAAAGAAATTCCAAAGCTTGGTGCGATTAACTGCTCGTCCTAGTGAAATTCTGAATACATCATTGTGATCATGGCGACGATGTCTACTTAACCCCGCCTTTGTTTTCTTGATTAAGCTAAAGTAAGCCTATGCCCTTTTTATGCCGAAATGTCGCTTCGGACTGCGGTATTAAGGTTTTCTCATCATTCGTTTATCGATTTCGAATTCCATTTTGGTATTAGGGTTACTCGTAACACGTGCTTCATGAATATGTGTTTAGACGAATTTTCGGAGCCCTGGAGGTAGGAGAACAGTGCGTGGAAGATTCGTATAGGTGTGGGAAGTGTTCGTTTCATTGCTCTAGAGCTAGCCTAAGACATCTCCTGTGGGAGAAAGAAGCCACCTATCATCGAAATTGGCTAAGTAATATATTTTACGATAATGGCGTAGGGTGACCTAAACCCTACTAGTAAGCGAGTAATCGACAATGTTAATATCATATTGGTGACTACCCCGTGCTACCAATGATGATATGGGGATTGTAGGTTTATCGCTGTTAGGTTTAATTTATGATGTTCGAGGCAGCATGATTTTTCCTATTGAGCTGCTTGTTGTGTGTTGTTTGGGATAATATGTTTAATATGTGCTATTTGGTTAATTATGAATATTTTAATATTTTAATATTTTAATATTATTTTAATATGTGTAACCTGCTATGTGTGATGGCATGCTATATTTGCTATTATGTGCTTAGTTGGCATCTAGGTGATGATTTATACTGTTTTGGAGAGGTGCATGCTGGGGAGAGTGTGAATTATGACTTCGACGTGCCTTGCCTAATAAAATATTATTTTATATGTGATGAGACATGGTATGATCTGAGATGGTGATGGAAGGCTAAGGCACTAGGTTATGATCTGATACGAGTCGACGAGACTCATATAGATGCATGATGATTGTGATTTCACCTCATATTTCATTGTCATTTTGCATGCATTTTCATATAGCTTAGGCATATTTAATTTGTTTTTTGTTAGTTTTTACCTTGGAACGGGTAAGGCGATTTTGTGGTGTTGTTTTGCAGGAATTAAGGATAAAATGCTCAAGATTAGCCATGATTGAGCTTGCATGAAGATGGGGCTTGAAAAGTGAAGAAAAGGAGCCAAACAGAGCCCATCACGGCCTAGCCGTGATGCCCATCACGGCCATGATCGAGCAAAACTGAAAAGAAAGAAGGCTAAAGTCAGAAGCTGTCAGGGCCAGGCCGTGATGGCCATCACGGGCATGACAGACCAACCAGTGAAGAATTCCCAAAGCAGAATCCGTCGCGACCTGGCCGTGATGGCCATCACGGCCGTGACGCGCAATATTTGGATCTGAACAACTGATTTTGAGCTAAATTTGTGTTAGATTTGGATTCAAACTTCCCAAATCTATAAATATGGCATCAAGTCAGAGGCTTAGGGAGACTTTTGGAGGGAGGACTTTTGGGGCTGCTACTTAGGTTAATATTTGGGATCTCTCTTCTTCTTCCTCCTCTCTTTTCTGATTTTTATTTTCATGTTGTTGTCAACCAAGCTTGTCATCACCATGGCAAGGCTTGAGTAGTAGTTTAATTTCTAGGGATTGGGGCTATGCCCAAGGTCTATTTATGCAATGAATTGATGTTATATCTTTGTTAATTGCGATTTTTCTTTAGATCTGATTTCTAGTGTTTTAATTACTCGTAAATCTGGTGCGCACTTATTTACGTGTCGTAGACATTCTAAGGAGGAGCCTAGCGGTGAACTTAGGTGTCGGATCTATAGAGTCTGACTTAGGACTGAAATCACGAGAGTTAGAAGCCGTCCTTCGAGGATCAACGAATTGTCACAAAGCGTAAAGGGTCCGATCTGAATTCGACTACCACGAGAGTAGGGGTTGGTTTAATCGGGCACGATTTTTGTAACCCGAGAGGGAGCTTAAACTATTTGAGGATAAATTCGCCTTCAAGGCGATTTCGATAATTAACAAAGGGGTAATCAATTTAGCAACATAAATGATCTTTGTGGTAACCCAAATCCCTAGGAATCCATTTAGATCTGAAAAACCATAAACTGTTTACTTTTTGTTTTACTTGATTGCATGTTATCTCTTATTTCAAATATCAAATCCTTTTCAAAATCTTTTTATACAGTCCAGTTTTATCATTTAACAATTAGTTGCGATTTGAGATCACGGTCTTTGTGGGATCGATATATTTTTATTACTTGGCGACAATCCGGTATACTTGCCGGATCGCACGTGCACTCGCATGACATCAATGCATTGTGTTGATCACAGCCGTGTGGGTGGAACACATGAGGTCAGAGTATCTGAATACAGATATACCAGATGTCACGGGTCAGTGCCCTCTCATGATGAGGTTTGAGAAAGACTACCGTGATACTCTCATAGTTGTTGCTGAGCAGTGCGACTATTCTCCACCGGGGATGGGGACATAGTTTCATTCGAGGAATGGACACCCTAGCAGGAACTAGGTCGTGCCCCATTGTTCATGGGCTTGGACAACTAACTAATATCCCTAATCAGACGAGGGATGTGTGACAGGATTGTGTGGTGGCCATGTCAGCATACAGGACCAGTTGCATGAGCGCGAAGGGTAGAGGATGTTAATCTGACTTGAGAATGATTGTTAGTTATTCGTACTTATTCTGAGATGCTTGTCTTTGTGCTATTATTGTACGTATGCTATGTAACCATTTCCGCTTATGATGATAGCTAGTTTCTTATCTCCCTTTCTCTTCGGCGTATGCTTTATTTTATATCATGAAGTAGATCCAGAGGAGCAAGATGCCCCATCTAGATCATCCTTGGATGACAGAGCCAGCGGAGATCCCACTGATGGGAACCCTAGAGTTTGAGTTCCTAGATGAGAATGGTGGCTAGTAGACCCCGTCACTCGCTTCATTGCATATACCTGTCTCGTATCAGTATATGCTAGGTTCCGAGACGGACCACATTTTGGCTTTGTTGGGACGTTCCGTCTCGACCAGACGTTTCTGTTTCCAGTTTACTTTCCACTACCCATGTCACCTATGCCACCCATGCCACCACTTTATCCATGGGCAGCACCGGGCTTAGATATGGTAGTTCCAGATCTAGTACCGGTCCCGAGAGTATGTCGGGGCGTTGCATGACACAACGCTCACTATCGGATATGATTCCAAAGATCGCCCACGTGGGACCATTTCCATGAGAAGCGGGGCACCTGTATCGGGACCCTCGAGACTGTTAAGACTACATCTTTTGACATCACTGATTTTGATGAATCCAAACAAAGACTGATTTTAAGTGAACCTTGTGGTATCTACTAATATGTGTATTAAATGTGCATATCATTATGCAAAAGTCTCATGACAAAGAAACAGAGTCTTGATGATGCATCATGGTATGATGTGTCTGAACAACGACTCAGTCTCTACCAATTCTGCTTAGGCAATTGAATGTCCCTCGCTTCAACAATATTCAAACACAAAGAATATTCCCCGATTATTTTGAATAAAGAAATTCGATATCGTAAAGCTCAAAGCCCCATTCTCGCATTTGAATATTCTTTTTGTTGCAAAAGGCAAAGTGAACTTTACATGCTCGCAGAACCGCTCAAAGACGAATAAGGAAAGTCGCGCGCCTAAGTCTAAAATGCAACAAACACTGCTCAATCAAACTTCACTCTCATAAAGCTATGCCAACCTATACGCTCAACTTGTCTTGAAGCTCAAAGAATGATCATAAAATTAAATGCAAGACCGGAATGACTCTTTGGCATTTATGAATGAAGAACAAAAGAATACTCAGCTGAAGAACTCTCTACAATGGATTTATCTCTCTTCAGTATAAATAGAAGACTTTGAAGGCATTGAAGACACACACCAAAAATCAATTAACTCAAGCATTCAAAACTCTCTTAAGTTCTTCATAGAACGCTTCTCTGCTCAAATCATTTGTATTTATTGAGAAGTCTTTATTGCGATCTTACCTACGTTAAATATTTATTCACTCCCGAATTGTTACTTGGTAGATCTGTAAAGTTGTAATCTTTGAAGCTTTTGCTTCATTCAACTCTTACCAATTGTAGAACCTGAAGAGGCTTGCTGAAAGAATACTTGTTTGAGCCTGAAGAGGCTAGGTGTGCAAACAATGCTTGTTTGAGCCTGCGGAGGCTAGGTGTGCAGATAATACATTCTATAACCTGATCAGTTATAGTGATAATACTTGGTGAAACCAAGGACTGGACGTAGCCTAAGGTTTGGGGTGAACCAATATAAATTTGTGTCTTTTCTCTCTAACTTAATCTTTTCAAATTGCTTTATATTAACTGTGCTAATCGGGTTGAAAAGTGAAAAGCTTTTTGTTTCATCATACGCGTCTTTGTGTCTCTTATCTAAAAGTTTTGATCATTGAAAAAGTTAACCAAAACCCAATTCAACCCCCTTCTTGTGTTTTATATCTGTTCATTTCAAAGACCACCCCAGCAGAGACACAGAGGAGCACGCGGGGAGAGTCAGGGTAGTTCTAGCGGTCCAAGCTAGATTTGGCCAGTGCGTGCTTAGTATTTATATAGGTGGTGGGGGTGAGCCCGGTTTTGATGTATTTTGAGAGGGGCGGGGTGTGGAGTGTTAGTGAGCTTATCTTTTTATTTCAGATCCTTTTATGTATTTTCTTTATGGTTTGTATTTATATGGGACACGACTGATGTGGTACCCTCTTTTACAGTCTATCAGCACAATATACTTGTAATATATATGTGTGTGTGTGTGTGTGTGTGTGTTTGTGTGTGTGTGTATATGTGGTGTGATGTTTTGATCTCTGTCCTTTTTATATTTACAGTTTATATATTCACTATTTCTATATATACGCTTAATGCTAATATGGCGATTAAGGTTAGTCAATTTGGTTTTTCTTTAATGGGACATCGGGGTGTCTTATTTCTCATCTTCCTAGTGGCTTCAGAAATTTCCTCATCTTCATCATCATTTTGAGAATTCTTATCCTTTGGCATACTTGAAGATGGAATGTTGTTGTCGTTGTTTATTGATCTTTCCTCAGAAGTTTCCTTGATAACAATTTCCTCATCATAGAATTCCTCATGTCTATTCCAGATTTCCTTAGCTGTTTCACAACTACTGACCTTTTCAAATTCTAATCTGCTAAGAGAGCAAACAAGTAGATATTTGGCTTTTTCATTAAGCTGAACCATGCTCTTATGATCTGCTACCCATCTGTCCTTGGAATGGCATTTCCATTTTCATCAGTTGGAATATAAGGCCCTTGAGATATGATATCCCAAAGATCTATATCTGTTGACTCTATAATCATTTTCATTTTATTTTTTCAGTACTTATAATCCTATCCATTGAACATGGGAGGTTTGCTGAAGTATGTACCCTGATTGTACATACTGTTGCTAGAGCCTGCTTCACTTGCCATCTTCCAGAATCTTTTCCTTTACACTGTGAGGTGCTCAACCCAGAGGCTGAGCTCTGATACCAACTGAAATGGCACAAAACAACACTAGAAAAGGGGTTGAATAATGTTTTCACAAATAAGAGTTTTTCAAGCACAAAACAAAATTCAGTACAGATAAGACGCTTTGTGACAGACTCCTTTCCAGGAAACTGAATAGCAGCTATTAACACTCCCCAGTTAGTTAACAAGATAGTTAAATAAACTGAATAATAAAGTAAAGATCTAAGGAAAGAAAGTACTCAGATTTATCCTGGTTCACCCACAACCTTTGGGCTACATCCAGTCCTTGTCTTCACGAAGTTTTAAACATTATAACAAATCAAGGTTACAGACGAGCATTATTTACACACCTAGCCTCTCCAGGCTCAATCACAAGTATTGTTTTCACACCTAGCCTCTTCAGGCTCAACAAGTATTCTTGAAACAAGCCTCTTAAGGCTCAGAGAGTTTGAGGGTTGTTTGAAGCACAACTTCAGAGTTACAATAGCAATCTAACCAAATAACACTTCAAAGAGTGAATATGAATTTAAGATCTGGTAAGTTGCAGATGAGTGTAACATCCCTGGCTGCTCTATGGATTGACGACTGTCCCGACAGACCAACTCGGGTCTTTTCAAAGGTGTTTTGTCCTCACTCACACGCTTCCCGGGAAAACTTCCCAGGAGGTCACCCATCCCAGAATCGCACTGTGGAGTTCTTAAGTGATGGGCTACCGAAAAGAAGATGCATCTTGTTAGTATAGGTAGTACCAATCAATTCATATAAGCCTTCCTCAACCCTATAGTCCCATACCTACACAGCTCTCGGGATCCTCTCTCATTCGGATGTGTAATCGGTTCATTCATGTGTCCCTCCGCCTAGAAGCCCGCCAGAGCCGCTCCTTGTTCGTACCTTCTTGCACCGGCGACCACTCCCCGTCCTCGTCGGCACCCGGGTGTTACATGCCCACCAGCTTCCGCTTGGTTCATCCCCGAACCACACCGTACTGGGAGAGGTGCCGCTCTGATACCAAATGAGACACCCCGTGGTGCCCCTTTGTGTCATTTAGTTTAAAACCTCATTATTTAATTACTTAATCGCACGCTTAACGTAAAAATTACGTAAAAATTGAAACTTAATTTCTTAAGCAAATAGATTCAAATAGAACAGAATATGAAAACATAAATATATTAAACATACTTAAAGCATCAGAGTTATCAAAACATCAGCTTCAGGGGCATCCCATCAATAGGATCCCGAACTGGTGCATAGTTATACAAAACATACGCGGAAAGATAAAGCTTCACGACATACGCACGCACTGCCATAACTAACTAGACCCTAATCACCATGGGTCACAGCTCATCCTCCGGCATCCGGTTCGTAGGAAGTTCCATCCAACTCCTCCTGGTTACGTTCATCCACAGGGTCTTCTCGTACGATTCCACAAGGAGACAAAATACAATATACAGAAATATACAAGGGATAAGAAACAGTTCTACCATCAAAAGCGAAAAAGAGTCATAGTAAACTATACAATAATTATCACAGACACAACATCAGTCAAGTCATCCATCTTCCATAAAATTCTTATATCCATCATACCTTCACTCCTGCAACTAAAACTTGATACTGAAAATGGCTATGGTTTCCCTATCATAGTTATGGTTATCGGTCAGTCGTCCAAGCGACACATCCCATTCCCGGTGCACATCCTTAGTCATGGTGAGAATGCTCATGCAAAGCAATGACACTATAGCTGCACATTAAAACCGGTGCACACCCCGAACCGTGGGTGCTCATGCAAAGCAATGACACTATAGCTGCACGATTATCCCGGTGCACACCTTCACCATGGTAAGAACGATCACGTAAAGCGTGACACTACAGCTGCATGATGATCCCGGTGCACACCTCGTCCACTCCTAGAGGTGCTCATGCAAAGCAATGACACTCGTAGCTGCACAAGTTAAGTTTACCCTTTGGACGGTCCCACAAGGACTTCGGGTCTTGTATGTGTCCCACATACGGTTATAGAAACAACACAACTTATGAACCTCGTAGACTCCTATGGTCATAACCTAGTGCCTTAACCTCTCATCAAGACCTCAACACATGCTCTATGTGACAACACCTCTTTAACATATTTCATGTAGGTTAGGCACCTCTAAAAATCATCATGATCCTCACTCCCAAAACAACTCATCTCTTAGACCACATATATATCTTCGCTTAATCCACTAAGCATAAAGTAAATACCACACAAATCATGCATAATATCAAGTCAATCAAAGATATTTTAGAACATCAACACAAAGACTAAATCAGCTCAATAAAGGTAATAAAACTCAAATCAACCATCAACAAGATAGACATCAACCTAATATCGATCAACCTACAATCCCCGAATCACCATGGATGTTTTATAAAAGCAATTTAAAGCGATTCTGGTCTTGTCGATTATTCGACTTCTAGTAGGGTTTAGGTCGCCCTACATAATTACTACATAATCTACTACTTATCGATTCCGACGATAGGTTGATTCTCTCCCCCACCCGAGTTATCACCGAAAGCTTGAATTCCCAGCTCCTCGTTATCCGACCACGAGGTGTTAACACCATCTTCAACCAACCAACATAAAAACAACTAAATCAAATAAACTCATCTATGTTCTCATTAGGTAGGTTCGACCATTTAAATCTAATGAGAGTTAGGTTTCATTTCACACTCTAAGATTTTAGATACTTAACTCTTAGGTTCTAGGTGACTTAGATAATTTGTTATAACTTGAAAATATTGAATAAAATCATCCAAACTCTTAGGTTAGGTTTCGGGCTTGTATAGTAAAATAGGTTAGAAAACTTTAAACCTTCCAATCTCTTAGATTTTGCATCCCAATGTATTAAGGAGCTCAAATCCATGATCAAATTGAACATAGCATCCTTTAACATTAAGGAGCTTTAAATAATCCAATCTTTTAGACATAGCATCCTTTAACATTAAGGAGCTTTAATCTATAATCGTCTTGTAAAAAGAAAAACAAACATCCTAGGTTCATAAACCTCATAGGTTCGGCCATCATAAGATAACTAGGTTAGAAATCTCTAAACTTTCCAATCTTTTAGACTTAGCATCCTAATGTCTTAAGGATATTCAAGTCCATGATCATTTTGGAAAATGAAAACTCAAACATCCTAGCTCCAAAACATTGAGTCTCGGCCTAGCCTAGGAGAATGAGGAAAAGCCTTTTGTTTGATGAAAACTCTTAGGTTTGGCATCACAAAGTATTAAGAGGTCTAAATCCATGATCATAGTTAGAAAG
Organism: Sophora flavescens; assembly: GCA_030762895.1. Lineage (NCBI taxonomy): Eukaryota > Viridiplantae > Streptophyta > Magnoliopsida > Fabales > Fabaceae > Sophora > Sophora flavescens. Next base: position 1,125 of record JAUPTC010001746.1, on the reverse strand, counting down.
TTGAACTCAAGCATCCTAGGTCCAAAACCATATAGGTTTGGCCATCCTTGGATAAATAAGCTAGAGATTTTCAAACCTTTCAAGACTTTAGATTTAAGATCAAGAGGGATCTAGAAGCTCAAATACATGATCATATTTCAAAAGGTTGAAACAAAACTTCCTAGGCCACCATGCATAGGTTTCGGCCATCCTTGGAAATAAGAGGTAGAAATTTTTGTTTCATACAAACTCTTAGTATGTGAAAACATAAGTTAATACAAGACTATAGAAAGTGGTTTCAACTCAAAAGGATTTTTCTACAATTTTATAGAGATTTTAGAAGTTGAAAACCCATTAAAAACACTTAAAGAAAAAGTAGAGTAAACCATAAGGTAAAAGAAGAAACTTGCAAAAAGATTGACATAAGAGTATTACCCTTGATAAAAGGATCAACTTTTGTGAAGAACTTGAGTTGAAAAGATGAATAAAAATGCAAGCTTTATGAGTATGAAGTTTGAAGAGGAAGGAAGAAGATGAAGAAATAGTGTTTTTGGAGAAGAAAAAGTGAGTTGAAGAAAATGAAAGTGTGATATATAGGGAGAGAGAGAGGGCCACGGTTTTAAGGGAGAGAAATGAGTGCTTGGAGGCCAAGTTTTGAGTTATGTCATGTTTGGTTGACAAAAGTTGAAAGGAATGGCTTAATTGATTATAAAATAGTAAATTTTGAAAAAAAAGTAATGATGGTACTTTTATGGATGTGACATAAAGCTTCTACAACCATGCCTCCTTTCCCTAACAAGTCACCTCATCTCTTTTATGTTCCCTAGTCTTCTCCATTTCGTACCCGGTTACAGTTCCGATCGTATATTCCCGACGTGTTCACCCGAATAAAATATTTTATTTTATTTTATTTTTGAACGAAATTTTTTAAAATAACCAAAGTTGAAGGAAACGTGATAAAAAAACTAACCGTCTCTTTCATGAGTCAAAATTAGGTTTTCTGCTCAGTAAACTTATACTGACATTGAAAACGCAGACCGACTTTCGTCTGAATTTTCAACCGAAAATTTTATTGTGACTTCATATGATAAGGTGGATTATGAATATGATTTTATTTTATTAAAACAAAATATTTTCTACTTTCAT